>RJWM01002925.1:0-119790 GCA_004363535.1 Dasyprocta punctata
TCTTACATGTCTATATCTGTCAATATCCCCAACCCCTAGGAAGGTAATGATATGCAATATTGTAACTACTGCCAAACTTCAACCACCTCAGAGTGTAAACCTACAATGTTATCATATCAGATCTGATGTTGTTGTTTGTCTGTCTTTTTTGACTTTTATTTCTAGCTTCTGTATCTATTTTCTCTTAAATAAAAAAAAAGAAAAAAAAAGTCATTATCTTTATTTAGTGTACTAATTCACCATTGTTATAATTAAAATAAGATGATATTACATTTCTTGTTGACAAAACAGGTAAGTCTATATGCTCTTAAACTCTGCTTATATTTGGGTAAACTCCACTTATATTTGGGTAAACAAAAATAAATAGAGGTTAATATTAAGATAAAGCCTTATGCCAAATACTACTGACTTCTAACATTTTCTTTTTTTGGAGTCATCATTCACCAATATTCTACTTTTGATTTCTGGCCCTGGCTTATTTAATGAGGTTATAATACGAAGCATAACCACCAATGACTTGTTAATGTCCTTGCCCTCTTTTCCAGACTATCAAAAGTTGATCATTCATCAAACAATAACACCCATCTTCCTCTGGATCAATCAGGGCAAGATTTTTGATCCCTGGCTAGGCAAGATCAATGTCCTTCCTCAGCCTGAAGCAGTTGTAAGAAGATGAACTGTTGGGCCTTCTGCATCCCCTTAAGAATAAGGAATCAAAATCTGAGGGCGCAGGATAAGGCCAAATAAAAGAAATAAAGATAGGTAGAAAAGAGACAAGGAAATCATGACTAAAATTTTTACTAAGAAGACTGCAACTTCTGGGGCCCAGTCAAATTTACCTAAGGTGGCCCATAGCTGCATCCCCTTCCAGAACCTCACACCCCAAATTCCTCAGGAGTACTGAGTCTATAAATTGGGTTGTTTGAGAAAGTAGAAAACAGGAACTTGATCCTAAGTTAAAGTTGGGAAAATCCAAAGAATGTTTAAATTACCCATATTTCTTAAAAAAGAAAAATGCTCAAAACATTGGGCTTATTCCTATAAAATAGGGTAGTAATCTGGGGCCAGGCCACCTTGTCCTGGGTCACCTTCCATTCCCTCAACTGAAGCATAAATGGTACCAGTTCCAGAAAATAAGCTCTTCTTTCTCTCTTGAGAGCCAGCACTCTATTTCTATGAGTGTATACTTTTTAATTTTTGCCTAATAAAACCCTTTCCATGCCTCTTACTAACTAGTCCTGAAAACTATTTTTCTGGGACAGAAGTCAGTCAACCTGCTAACTTATTCTAGGTAGTGTGGGTTAGGCTTCTTATCTCAGTTTCAGGGCTCTTAAGTTGAGGAAGGCCTCCCAGAGAAATTGGTAGGTATACTTTAAAACATAGTTTTGAAGAACAAGTAGGAAGCTGCTGAGAGAAAGAAGTTTTATGTGCTTACAACCAAGGAATAACATAAACAAAATCAGGAGGCTGAAACAGGACAGCAATCTCTAGGACATGTAGATGCTCAGAAGTAGGAGTTTGGGAATGGCAGATTAGCAGTTAGAGAAGATGAAGAGTAACAATCATCATACTTTGTCCACAATTCTCCTAGATTTACCAATCAAAAGTCCCCTGTTCTCAGTTCTCAGCAAACAAGGATGGTTGGTCGTAGTAGGTTAGAAGTTGTGATGTGGAAGATCATATATGCCATGAAAAGAATAATATCCTGTTTGTTTGTTTGCTTTTTGTATTTTGAGACAGGGTCTTACTACGTCATTCAGGCTGGACTTGAGCTCACTATGTAGTCTTAGCTGACCTCGAATTCACAATAATCCTCCTGACTCAGCTTCCTGAGTGCTGAGTGCATGCGCCACCATGCCTGACCCAAGAATCACATTCTTGATCCATCAGGAGTTTACAGCCATGAAAGGGGAAAGGGTATATTTGAGAAAATGTCACCAGGCTGCATTATCAAGCATAAGGACCAGAGCAGGCAAAACCTATGCAAACCAAAATCAAGTCTCCTGGCTTTTGTTGTTTCTGTGCATGGGCGAAAATAAAGATATAAGCAAACATTGTTAAAGAGGGAGAAAGCAAGGCAGAAAGGCAGCAGCAGAGAAGATGAGATGTGAGGTCTGGAGCCTTGTGTTTATCCTTTTCACTTACGCAGCCCTATAAGCTGCAGCTTCCACATCTATGAAATGGGATAATACCTACCTCCCTGGTTTGTTTTGATGATCAAACAGTAGAGTGCATGTGAGAAAGCTTAGTAGACCATAAAGTACCGTGTAAGTATTACTAATAGGCCCACTGTCGCATTCAGAGTGTGTCCGACCACATCAATCTAAAAAGTGCAATCTTGATCGTAATTGCATCACATTGCTTCCTGCTTTCGATAGTACTACATCATCGTTAGTAGCTCCTGGGTGTCAGTAGACTTGAATGGGGTTGAGAGCTGTTTGGGAAGATTGCCAGGGAAGAGGCAATCAAGCGTCTCCCCTTTCTCCTCCCACACCATAAAATGTAAACCAGGTAAAGTGGGATTAAAAAGAATAACGCAGCTAGGTACAGTGGTACCTTGGTTCAGGAACACTTCTGTTTGCAAACAATTTGGTTTGCAAACAGAAGTGTTTGGCAAAAATGTATTTTTTTGTTTGCAAACTCTACATTGGGTGACAAACCTGGCAACAGCCTCTTTCCCACACAAACACAAATGTGGCCATCTTCTCAAAATCAAAGAAAAAAATAAATCGTGAACTGAGGTACCACTGTACATTGTCGTGACCCTGTAATCCCAATTGCTTGAGCCAGCCTGGGCAGCATAGCAAGACACCGTCTCAAAAAAATAAAAAAAGAGGGAGTAGAGGGACAGAAAAATCTAGACCCCAAAGTATAGTTCTCATTGTTTCAAGTTACATCATCCCCTGCTTATGGTCCTTTCAAATCTCTTTTGCCTAGAGGACGAAGCCCATGTTACTTGATCTGGCTCCTACTTACTTCTTCAGGATTGTGCTAGTCCTTTCTCTCTGTGCAGCTTAGATTCCAACTACCACAAACTTCTCACTGTGCTGGGATGTGTCTTGTTCTCTTCTGGCACTTCTGGTCCATGCTGTCCCTTTCCCTGACTCTCCTGGTACAGACCTCCTTAGATTTCAAATGTTGAGCTCAGGTGCTGCTTCCTACATGAAGCCTACTTCGGTTTCCTCAAGCACAGTCAGACAATCTGTAAGCCAGTAGTGCCTTGGGCACTGTTCTAGGAGAGGAGAGAGTATACAGTATTGTGTATTAGGCCAGAGCACTGGGTTTCTGATTATAATCTAGCAATTATACGCAGAGTTGCATTTTTCTTCTTTGGGTGAGGCATAAGAGAGACTGCTGTGAACTACGACAAGCATAGATTCTGGGGCCAGATGGCCTGGCTATGGGACCTCAGACAATTTACCCATGCTGGTTAGGGTGAAGAAGCACTTATATATGTAAAATGAGGATGATGGTATTTATGTCCACTTTATAGCATATTTGTGAGTATGTGTGTGTTTCTGTGTAAAACCACTGAGAATGCAGCCTAATACATATTCACAGGCTTTTGTTATTAAACTCACAATTTCCTCTTCATTACTTGCTGGACAGAGCTGATATGAGGATTACTAGAGATCAGCAGAAGTTGGTTTAGGGGAAGTTCATAACAAGTCCCTTTCTTGTCCTTTTACTTATTTTTGTTGTTGTTTGTCATATTGGGAAATAAACCATTTGTTGTTTGCAGTCCTGGGGGCAAGTGCCTTCATGGTGACCTATCCCTCAGCCCACTTATTGTTTTTTATTTTTAATTTTGAGAGAGGGTGTTACTAAATCATTAGGTTGCTTGGGCTGGGCTCAAACTTGTGATACTACTGCCTCAGTTTCCCAGACTGCTGGGGTTACTGGCCTGAGGCACCAGGCCTAGTTCACTTTTACTTATTGATCTGTGTATTATAATTCTTCATTTATAAGTATTTCAACCTATGAAAACCCTTAGCTCCTTCAGGGAAGAGACAGATGTGTCCATCTCTGTGTCCTCAGCATTGACACACAGTACATGGTCAAGAAATGTATGGTGAATGAATTGATTAATTTCATTCTTACACTCTGGGAAGCTGAGGCAGGAAGGAAGATTGTAAGTTTGAGCCTAGCTGGTGTAATGGAAATTTAATGAGACTGTCACAAGGATAAAAAATAAAAATGGGCTGGGGAACGTAGCTTGGTGAAAAGACTCTGGGTTCAACCCTATACTATAAAAAGAAAAAAAAATCTCCATGGTGGGATATAGCTCAGTGAGAGAGTACTTGGTAGCACACACCAAGCCCTGGGGGCTAGCCCCAGAATTTAAAAAACTAAACAAAACAAAATCAAAAACAAAAACTCACATCCTACAAGGTCACTAAATAGGAACAGTAATCCTGAAAAACGTGTATCTTTATAACTCTCTGAGAAATTAATTGTTTATTAACTGATTTTATTTCATTTTATTTTTTGAGAAAGGTTTCATTGTGAAGTTTAGGCGGGTCTTGAGTTCACTATGTAGCTCAGACCGGCCCCAAACTTGCAGCGATCCTCAGCCTCCTGAGTGTTAGGATTACAGACATGTGCCACCATGCCTGGCTAGTTGTGTATTAATTAAAAAAAACCTATGCTTTGAGTTTGTGCTTCTTGGGGTCTAGTTTCTCCTTCCATTTCTTCTGTGTTCATCTTGCACAGTCTCAGCACTAAGAATTCCTGGTTGTGGGGGTCAGTATGTTCAGTATGTTGTAGGATGTTTAACAGCATCCATGCCTTTTGCTGACAAGTTGCCAGTATCACCTCCAACTCTCTGATTTTGACAACCTAAAATGCCTTTGGACATTGCCAAACATCAGGACAGGGTGTGTGTGTGCATGCCTGCATACGAGTGTGTAAAATTCCCACTAGCCAGGCGTGGTGGCACACACCTGTAATCCCAGCAACCTGGAAGGCTGAAGCAGAAGGGTTACAAATTTGAGTCCAGTCTGGGCAATTTAGCAACTCAGGGAGACCTGGTTTCAAAATAAAAAGTGTAAAAGGGCTAGGGATGTAGCTGAGTGTGAAGACCCTGGGTTCAATCTTTAGTATAAAACAACATCAGCCATGGGTGGTAGTCCACGCCTGTAATCTCAGCGTTTGGGAGATTGAGACAGAAAGATTGTTGTAAATTCAAGACAAGCCTGGGCTACAAAGTGAGCTCAAGGCCAGCCTGAACAGCATAGTGAGAACCTGTCTCAAAAAGACAAAACAAACAGGCAGACAAAAAACAAAACAAAACAAACAAACAAACAAACAAAAAACACCAACAACAATAACCTTTCACCCCTTTCCCAACTATTGAGAATCATTTGTTTGTGGAGAACTACTAAACTTTCTTCAATTTTGATAGGATTTTTTCCCCATTTATCACTGAAGATTGGGTTCATAGGCTTGTAAATGGAATAGATTTTGAAAGTAAAAAATGAAAAATAATTTTTTTCCTTTCCCGACTGCCGTATTCCTCCTGTTCATCTTCACTCTCAGAATTGGTTAGGTAAAGAAGTGCTGGGAGATTAGAGGTTGGGGCAACAGTGTGTAGGATCATGTTTTATTTATCTAGACATATGCTTCTAAAAAGCCATGACTTATGCTTTCATTTCACCTTATGGGAAAACCAAAAGAATTCAGTGTTTTACATTTCAGATGAAGGTTAAAAACACATCAAGCTGTGTGATTTTTCTGAGGGTGAGAAGCAGACAAGGGTCTTTGTCAAGGAATAACTACATGAAAACTTCCATATCAGAAAAACTTTATAGCAACAAGGAGATAGATCTTTTGCAAAAGGGAAAGAGATCAAGAGATGAGGGGGTAGGGAGGGGAAGGGAATGGATGAAAAAAGAATCAAGATGTGTTATGTACACGTACCAACTCCACATGAGGAACGTAATCTTTTACTGCAAACATGCATGAATAAAAAAATAAAAATTGAAAAAAAGAAAAACTCTATGGCTTGAAAGAAAATGCGTATGTTGAGATTGTTAGAATAAAACCTTGAATCTGAGGCACAATTCACAATGTTGTTTTGTTAATAGTGAAACTTTAAAACTATTTAAACTGGGAAATTTGTTATCAGGAGACTCACACGAGTGGGGAAATCCAGCTCATTGGTGCCAAAGATGAAGAAAGAGATTAGGTATTGAGATGTTGAGGATCCAGTCAGTCTTGTGAATGAACTGTAGCAATCTTGGATGGAAAGAAGAGAAACAGGGCAGTTACTCACCAAGTTAAAAAAATGTCAAAGAGCTCTCTAGATTTAAATAATAAAACCTTATACTTACACATGTTTATCTTTCAAATAGCATAAGTACTTTTATTTATTTAATTTCAAAACACAAAGTTCTTTTTTTTAATTAAGTGCAGCATGAAGAGTTTTTTGTCCTTAATCACTTGAGGATAAGGACTTTATACTCCATAATCCCCCAAATATTTTTTAGTATTATTTCCTGTAAATAAGGGCTTTCTCCTACCTAATCATAACAGAACCAGCAAAATAAGAAAATAACACCGATGCATGATGACCATCTAATTCTCAGAGTCCAGTCAAGTTTTGTCAAGTATCTCAATAAAATATTTTCTAGCAATAGGATCCTGTTCTCAATCACACACTGCACTGAATTGTCATGTCTATCCAGCCTTCTGCAGCCTGGTACAATTTCACAGTCTTTCCTTGCTACTCTTAAAGAAAACAGACCAGTTATTTTGTAGCTGTTCTCTTAATTTGTATTTTATGAGTGTTTCCTTATGAACAGTTTCAGGTTGTTCTGAGGTAGGATTACAAAGCTGACATTGTTTTCTTCTCATTGTATGTTATCAGGCAGGATGTGAATTCATTTTGCCCCACTCCTGATGATGTCCACTTCTATCTGTTCGATTAGGGTGATACCTGCCAGATACCTCCACTATAAATATTCTCTTTTTCCACTTGAAAACTGTGTAAATATTGCATCTCTCATACAACTCTTGATGTATTAATTTATTTAGATTCATAATTCTATATTTTATTTAACAAGTGCTAATCGTTGCTGCTGTTTTTAACTTTGACCCTGAGTTTGTTTCTGAGTTCGCCAGTGGAAGTCCCTTCAGGTTGGCTTCTACATCCTTTAGATATGTTCCCATCCTCCCTTGGGCCCTATCTTTGTCACAATAAGGCATTCCAGACTCTTCTCTGGATTTAAATAGTAAAACCTTATACTTGCAACATGTTTATCTTTCAAACAGTGTACTTTCATTTATTTGTTTATTTTGAAACACAAAGTTTTCCCTTGTCCTAGAGGTGGGATCAGGTATTTCTCTGAGGAGCCCTGGTTACTTTCATAGGAAAATGTTATTTAGCAGCAACGCTCTGGACACTAATCGTGGGCATAGTTCTTGGACAGTTGCTGCTCCCAGGCCTGCTATGGTGGCTAGGAAATATATCACTCAGGTCTCTTGCTGTGGAGAGCATAACTGACTACTGCCTCCTGAATATTTCACCTTGTTCACATGAAGACTGCATTTCCCAAGGGTTACTCCCAGGGCTGGCAGTGCAGCTCAGTGGTAGAGCATTTGCTTGGGATATACAAAGACAGCTGACCAAACAAACAAAAAATCTGTAAAACCAAGGGTTATTCCTAGGCAGTGCCTGAGCTCAGCAATGGTACTAGGGAAGATCCATTCTGGCAAGACTGAATCCTCTGATGGGTCTTTGATGTAAGAACTCCTCACCTACCTAGTAAATCTTGGAATTATGCTGTGGTTCAGTAACCTACTCGATTGTTTCTTCTTTCTATAAATGGTGGACCTGCATCTCAGGCTGAGGGATCTGTCTTCCTCTTGTTTGCTTCCTACTTTTATTAGTTACCTATTACTGTGCAAAAATTACCTCCAATATGTAGTGGTTCAAACAAAATAAGTATTTATTATCTCACAGTTTTGAAATGCAGGGGCAGCCTCCTTGTCTTGGAATCACTCATGATGTAGCTATGAAAACATTAGCTGGGCGTGGTGGTGCACACCTTTAATCTCAGCACTTGGGAGGCTGAGGTAGGCGGAGCGTTGTGAGTTCGAGGCTGGCTTGGGCCACAATGTGAGTGAGGCTGGCCTGAACTACATAGTGTGACCCTGTCTCAAAAACTAGGGCCGGGAGTTTGGCTCAGTGGCTTATGCTGACAGGCATGAGATTGTGAGTTCGATCCCCGGTGCCACAAAAAAAGAAAAAGAAAAAAAAATACATTAGCCACAGCGAAGCCATCTGACTGGGTCTGAAGGATCTACTTGCAAGATGGACCCCTTGGGTTTTGGAAGAAAGTATGAGTTCCATACCATACGGAGCTCTTCATAGGACTGCTGCTTCTTCTTTTGTATGTATGTATGTTTATTTATTTATTTATTTAATTTTGTAGTGCTCAGGATCGAACCCAGGGCCTCACACATGCTAGGTAACTCTACCACTGAACTACAACCCCAATCTCTTCCTCGTCTTCCTCTCCCTCCTCATTTCTCTCCCTCTTCCCTCTTCCCCGCTCCATTCCATTCTTCCTTGCTTCTCCTTCTTCTTTTTCTTTGCCTTCCACTATGTCTTCTTCTTGATAGTGAATCTATGGGTACTGGGTATAATTTCACCTTACCTGTTCAATATAAAATTTTTTCTAATACTAACAACACAACTCTTTCCTAAATTGTATTGCACATAACTTTCACATAACTTACAATGCCACATAACTTACAATTTGTAACAGAATTGTCCCCTTTGACAAGATGCCATGAGAACACTTCAAAAAGAAAAAGAAAAAAAAAAAAAGCAAATACTGATGGGTCAGACAACTACTTTTTTCTTTTTGATGGTGGGAATTGAACCCAAGGCTTTGTGCATGCTAGGCAAGTGCTCTACCACTGAGTTATACCCCTAGTCCAGGCAAGACAACTTGAAATTTTGGGCCTCCTCTCAGGTTGGGTAAGAGTGTTAGCAGGATACTTGGATAAGCACATTGCTGACATTCAGTTTTGTCTTCTGTAAAATGTGTGTGGCTATAACAATTCCTTCAGAAAGGACTCACTTTTTAAAATGGAACAATTAATATGGTTAAAGTACATAGCAGATTTTAAATGAACTGCACCAAAATCCTTCTGGAAAGGGAGACCGAACAGAGCTAATGATATAGAGAAAAGTGAAACTACTAACTTCTGAAACTTCCCAAGACAGAGATCAATCCTACCTATCTTTGTATATAGGTTTTTTTGGGTTTTGTTTTGTTTTGTTTTGTTTTTGTCTTTTTGTGACAGGGTCTTGCTGTGCAGTTAAGGCCGACTTTGAGCTCACTTTGTAACCCAGGCCGGTTTTGAACTTGCAATGATCCTCTTGCCTCAGCTGTATATACTTTTATTATAGCATTTGCCTGTTCTGTATCTACATCTCCTTGTCTCCCCGCCACAGGGAACTCCTCTAAAAATTCTATGCCCTATTATTCTTATATTACCCATCCTGCTCTAGCATATGGCCAGCATATAATGGACACTCAGTCACTGTTTGAAGAATGTTGGAATATTGTGCTGGTGTTTTTGAAAGCAAATATAAACAATTCATATAAACATGGCAAAACATGAATCAGTTTCAGCTCTTTAGTTGGAAACTACCAGGATTACAAAGGACACTGTTTACAAACACTGAAATACTTAAACAGCTCAATCTCTCATTGGTGTGTATGCATTTTACAACAGTGATATATTAAGCATGTCCTTTCACTTTACAAATATTTCATTTGCCAGTACTCCTGTTAATGTCACACAGATAAGCCGTGAATGGCAAAAATTATCTGAAGTTGAGAAGTGTAAAAGGAGTATGTCCCCCTCTAATCTTATAAAGAAAACTCAAACAGACCATTCAGTTTTCTTTCCTGCTTATTTCCTCTGTAGCATTTGGTACAATGAGGGTGGAGCTCAGGGGTAAATTTTCCCAAACACTGGGTTGCTAACCTTTGATTTTCTAGTGTTTATTTTTGAGGCAGAAAGTTTTCTGACACTCACCCTGGGAGAGAGAAAGATGACTGATACATACAGACAAGGAGGTAGGCAGGAACTCATCCTACTAGGATTTGTCCACCTGAAGGCTTCTTGAGTGTCCTCATGACATGGAAGCTATTTTCCCCCTACATCAAATGTTCCAAGAGAACAAGACAGAAGCCCCTATTTCTTTCATTGTGAAGCATTAAAGTCACACTCTGTTAGATTTCACAGACGTGTGGCTACCAAAATGTGAGAATCACTGGAGGCTGTCAAAGCCTGTAATAAAACACTAGCACATCAACTCCTATCTTGGTGATTGCTTCTCAGGCAGGAATTAACATATCTGCTTGCTGGACAGAAGTAGAATCTATTTCTTCCTTTAATTCTTTGAGTATATTCAAGACAATTGACCTAAATTATTTGTCTAGTTAGTCCAATGTTTATGTTTCTTCATGAAATTCCTATTAATTTCTTCTTTCCTATCAATAAGCAGGCCAATATTTCATTGTTTCTTTTTTTTTTCACTGTCAAGTCAGTAGCTCTTTAATAAAACAAGCAGATCCTCATTAAAACAACAGCTCTAAGTGTTAATAAATATGCTAATTCATTATATTACTAGTTTCTCTTAGTTTACTGAAAAGATAGTCTTGTGCTATTATCTGTTTATTCTTTGTGAGACTCTTCGGTATATGTCTTGTACTCTAAGACTGCTTTGAAGATAACTGTATACAGCGTATTAAATATTGTTATTCTCTTGTTATGAAATTTGGTTTTTTTATACATTAAAAATAGGTCTTTATTACATGGTTTCAAATACACAGCAGACTAATCATGTTCCCTGAAATTCAACAGAAACATTCAATAAAAGCCTACTAGTGTTATCCATCATTTTAATTCTAAAGGGTTTCCTTCAAATTGCCTTTACAGAACCTTACACAAAAAAGAGTTTAAGCACAAAGAAGACTGTTGTTGACAATACTTTCACTTTTTATTAAGTCGTCATTGTCATCAAACATGTAGTTTCTTCCTCCTTTGTGCCTGGCCCTGTAAAATGGGTGCTATACCCTGCCCTGTGCTGTAAAGTTTATAAATGCAATATACTAATACAAAGTTGAAGCTATTAAAAAGAACTTAGAAGCACCAGCTCAGTAGCACAAGTGCCTACATGGCAAACACAAGGTCCTGAGTTCAATTCCTGGTTAAAAAAAAAAAAAGAGCTTAGTAATAACTATCAGGAGATAATTAAATGTGTAGTTTTGGTGAATCTAGAGAGATCTGGACAAAACACACAAACATTACAGTAAAAGTTTTACTTGGGAAGAAGTGAGAGAAGAACTCTTTATGTGCGACTGAAGGATTTTCTAAGATGTCCCTAGTTTAATTCCTTTCTGCTATTATCTTCAAATACTGCAGAGCCACATCATAAGGGCATTGGCACAGGAGATACCCAAGCTATGACAGACTGTGATAGGCCAGGTGGACAGTTTGGTGAGACACTGATACTGTCCACTAGTACTCAGTTCTTCTATACCTAAATATGTTATGCTCAAACCTTGCTCCTTGGTAATTTCACTAAGCATCTGGATATAATCTGTATCTGGAATACCAAGGAGACTTCTTTTCAGTAAGGTGATCTTTTCACTGGGAGAATTCCTCAAGGAATGCCAAGTGCATCCTAAAGAATGCCGTGGCATATTTGTTACAGGAATATTGTTCTTTAGAGAAACATTACTAAGTTTGGTAAGAAAGTCCTCAGCAGCATTTTTCTTAGCTTTTTTTTTTTTTTTTTTGGTGGGGGTTGGGGTGCGGGATACAGGAATTGAACTCAGGACCTTACACTTGCCAGGCAGGCACTGTGCCACTGAGCTAAATTCCTGGCCCCAGCTTTTTTTTTTTTTTTAAATGGTACTCTTTTCCCATTTCCATAAATAATTCTGGACTTCGAATTGTGGTATATTGTCTCTTATGAGCAAGTCCTCCCTCCTGGGAAAGAAAATAAGAGGAAAATCTCTAGCCATGATGAATAACCAGTTCCTGTAATGAACCGATAGGATTAAACTGACTGGTTGCTTGGAAGGATCAAGAATAAGGGGTCAGGAACTGCAAAGCAAATACCTATCTTAGTGGGATCTCTTAGTTTCACTTGCTATGGGTTGTAATTGTTCTGCAACCTTTGTAAAAAAAAAATTCTTTTTGTGTGATATTGGTGACTCAACTCAGAGTCTTTGCACTGAACTACATCCCAATCCCTTTTTATGTTTTATTTTGAGCCTAATTGCCCAGGTTTGGGTTGAATTTATGATCTCCCTGCCTCAGTCTCTCAGAGTGGTAGGATTTTAGATGTGTGCCACCAAATTCAGGAATTGTATTCTTTGCATGATATGGTCTCTGCAGATTCTGTTCTTTCAGCTTAGACCTAGGTAATGTTTAACAGAGATTCCATTAAACTTCTAGAACCAACAAAGAACGAAAATACTCTCATGTCTTTGCAAATTGATTCTGCGTTAGGGTCAATACTTCAGTGCTTAGCTGGGCCATTTAAAACTCTACCTTAGCCTTCACTTCCTACTTATGCTAAGCCTAATGATCAAGCAACGGTGAAAGTTCATGATCTTTTCCAAGGGTGTGTTATGATCTGGCCATGTACACAATCTTCTTAATTCTCCTGTATCCAGAAGCTTTTCAAAACCCTCATTCCACAAGTATATCAATTCACAGCTTTTCCTCCCAGATTTTCAACATGTCTATACATGCCTATTATTTGATTCAATTGTTTTCCTTTGCCCCGGGATACAGTGGTTCATTCATTTGCCTCAATGTTTTCAAGAAACATCCTCCAAATAGCCACTTTCTACTTTGAGAGAGTTATAAATTAAATGGAGGAGGGAGAAAAAGAAAAAGAAAGGCATCCCTTATTTCAGTCCTTCAGGGAGCTCCCAAATAGGTTGCAACATGCAAACACAATTTCTTACAAAGTCTCTTCTGCTGTCTTCAACACCAGGAACTTACAACATGAAAATGGGATATTGTCTTCTTATCACCGCTGTACCAAGCAGGAGAATGGGATTAGAGTACATTAAAACATGGGAAAACTCTCCTACCATGTTTCAGTGCCCCCCTCCCACTTTGCTACTGGGTATCAAACCCAGCAGCATTATACAACTAAACTACATCACCAGCCCTTTTTATTTTGAGACAGGGTCTTGCTAAGTCACCTTGGTGGGACTCAAATTCAAGCTCCTCCTGCCTCAGTCTCCCTCAGGGCTGGAATTATAGGTGTACACCACTGTGCCCGGTTTAATAGGCCATTCTCTTGATCATGGGTCACTTGGCTGCTATTTTCTAAAGTTTCAGGGTAAGTTATGATGATTTTGAGATGTGAACTCCAAATGACTTGAGTAGCCTCACCCCTACAGCATTGGTGGTTGTAGACCTCATGGCCTCTCTCTTGGATTGGCTCTGCTCACTGCCTGCAGCATTCCTCAGATGTTTTATGTCCCTTTTTCCCAAGGTCTCCACTGCACTTTTGGTTTTGTTCTCACAGCTTCATGGACTTCCCTTCTAGGATCCCACTTCCAGGTCTCCCACACCTTCTTCTAAAACCTGGGTGGGAACTTCTCTGATCCCACAACTCTTGTATTATGCACACCCATAAAGCAGCACCATGTGGATAAAGCCAAGAATCTGCTGGCAGTTTAAGCATCAGATTTCACTGAAAGTAGAAAGCAGGAACCATGTGCACCTGAACACTGGGCTTCATTGAAATTTCCTCAACAAGATTAATGACCCTGCTATCCTTAATCTTAGTCTCCCTAGTCTCCCATAGAGTCTCAGAAAATGAACAAAGTGAAAGTAAATTTTCGCCAGAGCATAACATACATGGTCTTTAGCCCAAATGCCAATGGAGTCTTTATACTCAACTGAAACCTAAGCCTGGTCATTACTGTCTGTATTTCTATCAGCATTTTAGTCTTCTGAGCTTTCACCAGACTCTCCCATTGAACTCAACTTATAGCATTCTGGCATCTCTAAACCTTTCCAAACTCCTCTTGCAAGTCAGTTCCAAAGATTTATAAATTACATGATCAGGCAGTCATAGCAATGACCTCACTCCTTGTATTAAAATCTATGTTAGCCACTTTTTTTGTTTGGGACACCATACCAGACACCCACAAGTTAAAGAAGGAGAAGTTTATTTTGGCTCGACCATCTCTGGAGATTTCAGTCCATCGACCTCTAGTTCCAGGGTAGAAATGGCATGGTGGGAGGGATTGAGCAAGCAGAACTGTTTGTGTCATGGTGATCAGGAAACAGAGAGTAAGGAGAGGAGGACATATAAACTTTCAGGTCATGCCTTCAGTGACCTCTTCTTTTGACCAGACCCCACCTCCCAATAGCAAGTCACCTATATTGTCTTTATAATTCAGTCACCTTTCAGAAGCCTTGCCTATGAGTGTGTGAGCCTCTGGGGAACATTCTTTTTTTTTTTTTTTTTTTTTTTTGGCACCGGGGATTGAACTCAATCTCGCGCCTGCCAGGGCAGGCGCTTAAGCCGCTGAGCCAAACTCCCGGCCCTAGTTTTTTGAGGCAGGGTCGCACTATGTAGCTCAGGCTGGCCTTGCGCTCGCGTTGTAGCCCAAGCCGGCCTCGAACTCACAACGCTTCTCCTACCTCAGCCTCCCGAGTGCTGGGATTAAAGGCGTGCGCCACCATGCCCGACTTGGGGCACATTCTTGATCCAAAGCACATTGGTGACTGTCTTAGTTACTTTTCACTCACTGCCGAGACAAAATACCTGACGCCCAAAATTAGGGAAGGAAAGGTTTATTGCTTACAGTTTCTCAGGGGTTTCCAGTCCATACTCAGTTGGCTCCAAGGCAGTGTGGCGTGGTGGGGCAGCCATTCATGGCAACCAGCAAACAACAAGGCACGCGAACCCGGCAAGAGAGAGGGAGGAAGGAAGAACCGTGTTCCTCTCTTCCTTACCCTGAATGTTGGCTCCACCCCTGGGCGGGTGCAGCACTCACATCACCAATCCCAGCACCACACAACAAACCAATCACGAACGCCAGATGCATCCCTGTCCAAATTATGAGTCCTTTGGGGGGACACAGGATCATCCAATGCAGTGACCTATATTCTAATTCTGTCTTCTCCCACGTATAGACACCTTCTCTTTGCTCTGACTGTGTTCCAGGATATACTGTATTGTACATGTTTTCTTATCCGGTTTGGAGTTCACATCAGAACTTACATATGCAATTTTTTTAATTTATTGCTTATGTTCTCATGATCATTGCAGGGTTTTATTTAGCTGATGTTAAAATATGAATATTATTAGCCACAAAATAATCTTGTTTCCAAATAATAATTCCTCTTGGCATCCATGAATCACTCTTACCACATAGATAGGAACAAGTGGAAAAATAGAGGTGAGAACACCACTCTTCATGGTACCCATCAAATTAATGGGAACCAGTTATAGCAGTACCCTCTTTGATGGCAGGGAGTCCTATAACATGTTCTTTGTCATCTCTCTCTTCTGTTCCCAGCAGCAGTTCTTCCAAACCTTCACCACTTTCCTGAATCCCCTCCTCCCATTGTTTTTTATTTCACTCTCAACAATTCAACTTTACTTTTCACTTATTAAGAAAATAAGGATCATTACATTTTTTCCCCACTACCCCCCCTCCTGTTTATAGTTACCAGGTGCAGATTCAGATTTTGTGGTGTCTGAACACACAAAATTGGGAAGAGGGGGATTTAAAGAAATGTATGTAATAACCTTACTTTTGTAAATTTTATAAAAACCTATGACTGCACTGAATTATTGCCAGGGTCCCTCCCAAGGCCCCTGGAAGAAGTCTGTGAAAGTAGGGGTGGAGGCAGGGAAGCTGAAGGTCAAGCAGTTTCTTAAACCTCTCTTCCCCCCACACTTTGCCTTTCAAGGCTAACCCATCCTGCTTGGCTCCAGATCTTCTGTGAAGTCTGAATCACTTTTCTGTCCTCCTTTATTGGATCAGTCATTTCAGGTTATAAATATGATCATGATCCTCTCAAACTTTAGAAAAATAAAGAAAGCAATCAACCCTAACTAAGTCAACTCCCAAATTCCTCTGGCTTTCCTTTCCAACCAATTGCCCTTTTTCCTTTAACAACAAGATTTTGGAAAAACTACTGTCCTGTCCTGTTTCTCCTCCATTTTCAAATTCACTGCACTCTTTTTTGGCTCTCCTAATGCTGTTGAGACTGCTTTGGCTAAAGTTACCACTGGCAATTTTGTTCACTTGAAATTCACTGTAGGTTTTATAAAAGCAAGTATTTGAATTACAAGAGTAATAACTGTCCTAATAACTTAAATAATAACAAAAAGTGTCTAAAAGTAGAATTAAGTCTCCTCTCACCCACTTTAAGTATACTGCTATATGTCCATTCTTAACAATTTCATATTTAGTGCCTCTACTTGTCACTTTGTTTATCCAAATTCAAAACAGACATGTATATGACTGTTACATAGGATTTCTCTCTGTCTTTTTTCTGTTCTCCACACTCTCTCCTCCCTTCTTTATTCCTTCTAAATACAAAATCCTATTTTTTTTTGAGACAGGATCTTGCTATACAGTTCAGACTAATCTTGAACTCACTATGTAGCTTAGGCTGGCCTCAAACTCATAGACTTTCCTGCCTCAGCCTCCTGAGTGTTGGGATTACAGCTACAAAATTCTATCATCTTGTATATTCTGTTACTTGCTTTGCAATTAACAATATCTCATAGCTATCCTTCAGATCAATGCATATAGATCATTAAATTCTTTTTAGCGGTTGTATAATATTCTATAGTAAGGAATTGCAGAATACACTGCTTATCAAACTATTCCCTACTGAAGGACATGCAGTTTGTTTTGATTAGGCTGAATCATAAGAACTGCCACCTTGTAGGTTTTTTTGGGGGGATTTCATTTTCTATTATAAGGTTATAGTATCTCTGTACACATATCTTCAAAAAATATTTGCTTCTATGGATAAATTCCAAGACATTTCTACGGATAAATTCTAGTCTGGAAAGTGTGTATATTTTACTCCTAGTTTGCTTTCTTAAAATGTTGGCATAATATTACAGACACATCAGTGATTCTTTGGAAAGTTGTGAGTACAAGGGTCTTTTTCAGAACTTCTCTCAGCAAGACATTGCTTGTCTTCACTCGAGACATTGCGTTTGCCATTATGTGCCATGCTGTTTTATGTGGTAGTATGTTCAATCAGTTTTCTACTTGCCTCTTTTGGGTCTCTTTCCCTAGTTTCATTTTTTGCTTTCTCTTAGGTATTATGCAGCACATGGTTTTGCCCTGGTTCACTTTCTGGTTATACTTAATCCTCTTCTTACATAAATTCATGGCTCCAAATAGAGTTTTGTTTTCTTTTTTGTGGTGGGCATTGAACTCAGGACCTCATGCATACTAGGCATGTGTTCTAACACTGAAGTATTCTGTGGCTCCCTCCAACTAGAAGCTTAACCCTCAACCCACCACTACCCCAAATCTGAAATAGAAAAGTTTCCCTTCCTTAATATGTTTTAGTTATTGGTGTGTGGTGGCAAACACTTGTAATCCCAGCAGTCTTGGGAGGTTGAGGCAGGAGGAGCATGAGTTTGAGCTCAGTGTGGGTAATTTAGTGACTTTGTAAGACTCCAACTCTCTTTAAAAAAAAAAAAAGATGCACTGTGATACTTATTATCTCATCTCTTTTGAAATGCTGTTTATGCATTTCTTAGAAAATGAGACTCCCATTTAATCTTAGGTACATAATTTGAAAATTTGAAAATACATTCCAGAGTCCCTCTTCTTTCTTCACATATGATAGGTTACCAAGTACTACTGTTTTATTCTCATAATTGTTTCTCCACTTGATCTTAGCCAAAAGGCCGAGAAGCGATCATATCATAATTGTTTCTCAAATCCATTATTTTTTAATCTTTTCCTTACCATTTTTATTAGTAAGTATTGGTTACACAGTTTAATAGGTTTCCTTTTAGCATATTTGTACATGCATATAACAGACTTTAGTCACTCCATTCCCCATCCTTGTCCCACACCTCTCCCTAGTTACACGTTTTTTGGGGGAGGGTTTCAACGTGTACTTTTAAAAAACCATATTCATGCCCCGTATTTACCACCCTTACACTTTCTCCCTCTTCCTTCATTCCTCTTGTCTAATAATAGTCTCCCTTCTGTTTTCTTGACATTTTTTACATTCCACATATGAGGGAGAACGTGCGATATTTATCTTTGAGTGGTTTATCTCTCTCACATGATGATTTCCAGATCCATTTTCCTACAAATGACAAAATTTCATTCTTTTTATGGTTGCATAATATTCTATTGTGCATATATATACAGCACATTTTCTTTACCCACTCGTCTATTTCAGGACACCTGGGCTGGTTTTATATCTTGGCTGTTGTATAGTGTGCAGCAATAAACATGGGCATTCAGTACCCCTATGGTAAGTTGAGTCGGGGTAAATACCAAGGAGTGGTATAGCTAGATCAAACAGTAGTTTTAATTTTAGTTTTTAGTGGTATAGCTGGATCAAATAGTAGTTCTAGTTTTTGAGGAGCCTCCCTCTTGATTTCCATAGTGGGTGTAGTAACTTACATTCCCACCAGCAGTGTAGAAAGGCTCCCCAACCTCATCCCCAGCAGCATTTGTTTCTCCTATTCTTCATAATAGCCATTCTGACTGTGCTAAGATGGAATCTCAGTGTAGTTCTGATTTTCATTTCTTTCAAATCCATTATTTTTTTTCAATCCTCAGTGCTGTTGTCCTGGTCATAGCTTTCCTAGACTTCTCTGCCATGTGCAAAATACTTCATTGTTCACATTGTCAGTATGTTGAAATCTAAACTTGTTAGCATGGCTTTAAAAGTTCTTTATTAATAAACCCAATGATCCAGCTTCATTTCCTGATATTCTCCATAGAACCCTATCTTCAGTCATAGGTATCTACTTTCAAATCCCCAGCATACCAAGCTCTCTAACAATTCAGTGCCTTTGCACCTGCCATCCTTATGCTTGGAATTCCTTGCCAGTCTTTTTGCCCTGGCAAACTCTGACTTGTATTTGAAGCCTCAGCTCTAGGGTTATTTTCTGTGCTTTGAGTTGTCTAGGCAGACTTAAACCCTTCTGTATTTAGCAATTTTAACAATTTTGTTAATTTTATTAATTAATGTTTCCAAACTAAGCTGTAAGCTTCTTGAGAGTTGGGAACTATGATTATCCTCATCTTTAAATCTCTGGGGACTGTATCTAATAGGCACTTAAATGATTGAAAAGCAAATTAGTTATGTAAAAAGAATAGCATTCTGGCTCAGGCTTAAAGTTTAAACTGCAGATTTTCACTTAAGAGTAGCTTTTAAAAATTTGTAGAAAACAGATTAATGGAAATTGAAGAAAAGTACATCTTTAACATAATGCCTATTTTAGGGCATTTGCAAAAACATGTGATGTGTTAAGCTTATATATATGTATGTTCTTCATAACAGTAAAATGTAAATGCACTTTCACTTTTTAAAAACTTAACTATACGCATTTTTCAACACTCTTGCACAACCTGAATCCAGGTTGATTCAGGTCCTGCTTTTCACAATTTGAGTGGCCTCAGGTAAGTCACTGAACCTTTAAGGTTCTCTTGTTCTCCGTCTGTACAATGAATACAACAGGTTACAAAACTACCCCAGGGTAGTTTTGGGTGTCAAATCTGATGTGCTTGGAGCACTAGGTGAACACCAATGTCCCTGAGATATTAGTGACACTGTGATAGTAGCTGGGCTCCCGTGCCAATCTGCTTGTAGGTGAGGGCGTGTGACAACTGGGCAGAATGCACCTGATGGCTTCATCGTTAACTCTTGGACTGCCTCAGCCTACACCGAAGGCTGCTAGGTGAGTTCAGGGGGGCATCTATGCCCAGTGCACCCGGAGCGGCAGAGGTTGTGCAGTCTTAGATTTTGTGGATTCCTTTCTCCCTCGAGTAGAGACTGAATATCAAAGCATGCCAAACATCCATTATTAAATGCAACTTGTAAAACTCCCAACACAGTCTTGCTCAATGGTCCCTTCGCCCTGCGTTAGCCGCTGCTGCCTGTATCCTGGAATCTTATCTGTCAACTTGAAAATCTTCAGTCCTTGTCAGGATTCATTCTGGAGGTCTGTATTTTTGGAAAGCCGGGCGAAAACAAAAATCTACTTTGAGTTGGCGTTTGAACACCTTTCACCGTTCCAACGTTGAAAGCTAGCGTTAACACGCATTTACATTTTTCCTTAAAAAATGATTAACCAATCTCTGACTCCGAAAACGGAGTCCATCAGCCCGCGACGGGATCCTCTGAGGCTTCTGGAGCGTGGACCGACTGCCCGGGTCTTGGGACCGCAGTACCCGGGCCCAGGCGTCCGCCTCGGACCACCCGAGCGGTACCTGGCTGCCCCGCCGGCGGCCGCACAAAGAGCCGGGCAGGCGGCGGCCCGGCCGAGCCGCAGAAAGTAGTCCCGACCACGCCGGCTCCAATGTTTTTCGACGTCGTCTCACGCCCTCCGCGGGGAGGGCTTCGGCGGCCGGCCTGGGAAAGAATCCCATCGGAATGCGCCGCCGGAAGGCCTTTTCTCTTCAGCTGGCTTCTTCTCGCGCGGCGGGTCTCCCGCGGTGTCCAAGCGGAGGACTGCGCAAGGGTCCCCGCCTCTTTTCCCCCGTGCGCGTGAGGCGGCGCTGAGGGAGGGGGCTCGGCCGCGCGCAGGGAGACTTCGGCGGCGACTCAAGGGACGGCGAAGGCTGGCCGGCCGGCCGTATCCTTGCGCCGCTGCGCGTAAGGAAGAGGCTGAATGAGGAGCTGCGCGGGGGACGTGGGGCGCCGGGGGAGGAGGCGGCGGGATGGGAGCAGACGCTGGCGTCGTGCGAGCCCGGGGCAGAGCGGCGCGGTAGAGAGGGCGGCGACGGCGGCGGCTGCAGCGGCCACGCGCGCGGAGGCTTGACGTGCCCCTTTCTTTCTTCTCTCTCTGGGAAGCATGAGCGTGCAGACCCGCCGCTACGGCGGCCGCCCGGGCTCTTCGCCTCCCCCTCTTCTGGTCGCCCCTCGCCGGTGAGAGGAGAGAACGCGAGACGGAAAGATGGGGGCCGTCCTGAGGAGCCTGCTGGCCTGCAGTTTCTGTGTGCTCCTGAGAGGTGAGGCGCGAGGACCGGAAAGTTGGTGGGCTTTGGTGTGTGTGTGTGTGTGGGGGGGAGGTGGCCTTGTGTGTGTGTCGGGCGGGGGAGGGGAGGGAAGGTGGAAAAGGCGAAGAGGAGCGAGGAGAGGCCTGGTCGCGGGGAAGGAGAGAGAGAAAGGGGCCCGGGAGAAGGGGCTGTGCGCACCGCCTGGCCACAATGCAGACCCCTGCCTGACTCTCCAGACCGGATCTGGACAAAGCTGAGCCTCAGATCGGGCTGATGATCTTGGCGAAGCCCTGGCACTCAATTCTATCGGGATGACTTGAGTGTCTGTGCATCTCTTTCTGCCAGGAATGATCAGGGGAAAGTCTTTGTACGTATTTGGCTTTAAATATGTTTGAGCCCAAGGTGCTTCAGTGTTGGCCTTCTCCCTCGAAGCCCCCCACCTTTTGCGTGTCTCTTAGGTGAACTTTTAAAGCCGTCTTGTAGTTTTTTCCAGGCCTTGTTACAACTAATAATGGGCTTCCGTTTGGAATATAATGATCCTGGGTGAAAGCACAGTTGGAAAGTGATTCGGGGGTTATAGGTCGAGCGTTTCAGCCTTGGCAATTTTTTAAGCTCCAGCCCGTAATAAAATACAAACGTCGTTCTTGTAACCCCTGGTATTCAGGACTCGCTCCTATTTTCTAAGTATGCAGGCTGTACAGTTGGCACCAAGTAGGGAAGTCATCTCTGGGTGACGAAGAACATGTCATGTCCTGGGAACTAAATTATTTGCTGTGCACCCCTGGGGATGGCTTGGCACTTTGGAAAATGACAGACTCCTCTGGATAATTTGCTCTGGGAATTGCTTAAAGTAATGCTCTGTGATGTTTCGAATTGGACTGCAAAGCTGACACATAAGCTGTGGCATTTATTTTGTGACAATTCATAGAAATTTTTGATTGTCCGGCAAGGAGTGTCGACAGGTCTTCCCAAGTTAGTGTTGAAGTGGGGATGAGGCTGATGCTGTGGAGCATTTTTGCTAGCAGAGGAATGTTACCTACGGCTGGGCTGGACGCAGTGGCTGGTAGCTTTGGTTTTGTTACTTTCACGTGTCACTTCCTTTCAGGTGTGGGATCTCTTGAATCTTTGGACATTTTAAGCTATTAAATAACGGGCTAAATTTTTGTTCAGTTCTTCAAAACTTACGAAGTTTACAGATCATGATAGTAACTAATGGTCTTGTACAAATGTGACAGCTGTGTCATTTCTGTTTTTTGTAAAAGTGGTTGCCCTTTTTTTCTTTACTCTTTTGCACCATTTTTGTGTCTGCATATATGGTATTTCTTAATAAGTATCGCTCCATTGTGAACGTAGTTAAACTGTGTAGTTCCACACATAAACTCCCGAAAAATAGTGCGTGTTTAATTTTCATGGCAGAGAATTTAGTAGTGTTATGTACGTGGGAAATTTAGTAAGTATCTGTTTATTATAGTATTCTTGCTACTGAAAGGAGATTTAGCTACAGCTGTGAGAAACAATTGTATTTGATGTAAGAATATATATTTAAGATAGATGTTAATAGAGTTAACAAATACGAGAGCCAGTAGATTGCTTGGAGTCTTGGGGAAATCTAAACCTATAACCTGGATACTTTGGTTGCTCAGTTGTATTTCTTGGAAGGGAAGGGTGTGATACAAATACAATTTGTTTATTTTAGTATCCACAGCTGAGCTTGAGTTTGCTTGAGTTTAGAGAAGTGGTACTTGGAGTACCACTCAGGCGCACAGCTGAGTTTGAGTTTGCTGGAGTTTAGAGAAGTGGTACTTTGAGTAACATGTTTTGAACTATAGTGTTATGTAACAAGACCTGAAAGAGGTGATAGTTTGTCTCATTTCCATTATCAAAGTCTTCAGAAGTGAGGCTGTTAGCTGGGTATGGTGGTGCATACTTGTAATCCCAGCACTCTGGGAGACTGAGGCAGGAGAACAAGTTAACAAATTCAAGCCCAGCCTGGGCAATTTAGTGAAACTGTGTCGAGATAAAAATACAATAAATAAATAAAAAGGACTGAGAATGTAGCACCGTGTGAAGGCCTTGGGTTTCAATCCCTTGTGTGGAGTAGAGGTGTGATGGGTGAGTGGGTGGAGCTGCTATTTTAAATGTAGTGTAAGGAATAAGATGGGCTTTTTATTTAATGGTATTTAACAGTGAGTACGTGGCATTTGAATTAAAACTGTCTTTTGATATAAAGATTTTTGTTTGTGATTTAGGTTGTTTTCTCTCTCTTGATAATGTCATCCTCTGTTTTAAGTCACAACAAAGTTGGACACCAAGGAGAAAATGTGATTAATTTGTTGCCTTAAGGTCATGACCTTTTTTTTCACAGAAGAGTTGGAGCTTTTGGGTGTTTAATGGTGTGTGTAAGAGAGTTGGAGAGAACTTTGGTCCTGTAGGCTTGTTAATCAGTAGCTGAAAGCCAGGGTATGCTGCCTTGTCCAGGCTGCATCCCGTTCCCTATTAAGTGACAAGGTATAATGGAAAACTTTGGAGAGTTCAACACCAGCATGTGGAGTTTAAAGCCAGAGCTTCATTACTTCATAACTTTGTGGTTCTGGTCTAGTCAGCTTCTCTGGGTCTCAGTTTCTTTACCTTTAAAATGTGAATAATGATCCCTGTCTAATTTGGAGGGTTATTGGGTGTATTAAATGAGGTAATTAGTATAAAATGCTTTGCAAATGTTTTATTCTAATTTTTGATTATTCATGAACATATCGTCAATGGTTGGGGATTTGAGGTTTAATTTGCATTAGTTTCACAAACTCTTAAAGTTAGAAGGATCTTGGTCTTTGAGTAACTCTTAAGTGAGGAAATTCAGATTCAGAGATACTGTAACTTGATCAAGGTCTTAGAGCAATTAATGGCACAGCAAGGGAGCTGTTATTTTAATGTGTATGTGTGTATATATAATGTATATAAATATGTATATAACCTAGTGTGTATCAGCTTCTGATACAGTGTTGAGAAAACAAACATGATTGCTGCTTTAATGAACCTAACAATTCAGTTTGCCATCCCTGTCATTCTTTGAGTTCCATCAAGTTTTGACCTAGGTGTTTTGGATTTTTCTAGAGGAAATATTTTTGCTAAAAATTACAAGTTTTAGAATGCCATCAAAGTATGTAGGCTTTGTAAATACTGTATTTTAGCTTTATTTGAGGAGGTTTGTTGTATAAAATTTATTGCTTGCTTTGTTTTGGTGCAGTGGTAGTAAATAATACCAGAACAAACCACTAATGTTTCCCAACTTATATTTCTATAAGAGTAATATTTTTACAGTTTTTTTTCTCTTTTTTTAAATCAGTATTGTAAAGTTTTGGGGAGCTGACTGAATTTTGAAGTGGGAATTAGGAGTGATTCTCTGATTCTGAGTTTACCTTTAGCTAGCTGTGTGACCTTACATGAATCACTTATTTTTCTGTACACTTTATTATGTTCTTTAGGGTAAAGAATCCTTCTTTTGGAGATGTGTAATTCATATTATCTTGCTAAGTGCTCTGAAAAGTCCTGAGATAGAGGGACTAGTTTTAACTGTGTTTAACCTGATATTTTCCAAACTTGGCAATTTTTAAAAGAAATGCTTTTAAGTCATAAGTTGATTCATGTAAATTGTTATTTGATGACAGTTTCATATAGTTCCATCTGATACTTTCTATCTTTCTTATTTGGCCTTAGATTTGGTTGTTTAGCTGGAGAATAATTTGGTTATGAAATTTTAAGGTTTTAATTTAGCTCATTATCAGAAGGATTAACAATGATTTCTCACGATTTTCTTTAGAAAATTATTTCCTTTGCTTTAATTGAAGGTTGTTCCATTTGTTGATCTGAACTACTGTGTCGGAAAGATGTTTTGGCAATCAGAAAGGATTTACCCTTATTTGAATATCAAAGGAGATTCTGTAAAGAGCTGTTTAAATGGAAAGTTTTATTTTCTGAGAACATTTATTTTTGTTTGAATTATTTGGATGTATTAGAAAAGCAAGTTACATAGGTGGTTTTTCTGTTTAAACCATGGGTTAAACAGTGCAGAAAAAAGTCCACTTTCATTCCAGAAACTTTATTGAAAACTTTTATATTTGGAGACAGTTATAAAGAGGGATACTATAGCAGAAAGCTGTGGGCTTTATTGTGAAACAGGTGAAGTTCATATCTTCTGCCACTTTATAAAGCTTTGTACAAATTGATCTTAGTTCCTTCTGTTTAGATGGGGATAACTTACAAGAGTTTAGTGAGAATTAATCAGATGTTTGTGAAGGGAGTAGTACAGTGCAATCAATAGTGGACATTGAATAAATGTTTGCTATTAGACTGACCACATGAAAAGAAGTATTCCTGCTTACAAAAGACCCAGTGAAACATTTTAAGTGCCTGCTACATTCCAGACACTGTTTTTGTCAGTTGATACTTTCAGATCAGTGGTTTTTGTTTTTGTTTTTGTTTTTTTGAGTCTCCTCTAACTGAACTAAAAATACTTCTGTATTTTCTACTTTAACATGAAATAGGACGGCCACTAAATGTGTTTCACCTGCTAAGAGTTGCAACCTTAACACTGTTTCAGGTAATTATTATAAATAAGGTTATTCAGTTAATCATGACATTTATTTACTCAAGAGTTAAGTATGGATAAAATTTGTTTTTTTATTAGAACAGTCTCTGAAAAATTGTGTTATTTGTTTACAACAATTAAAATTACACAGCTGTTGGACTCCTCCCTACAGGATGAATAGATGATACACTGAATTCTTGAGTTGTATGTTTTGTTCTTTATATTAATGTTTATGTATCTTTTGTAAAATGTCTCATTTTAATGAATATTACTCTACTCCATTTGAGTAACTGAAATTTAGTCAAGTGCATGGATTAGGCAGTCTAAGAATGGTTGATTTATCTTCGCAGTTATTTAAAGTGCAGTTTGTTAGCACATAAATACAGGGAAAAGTTACTTGATACTAGCACATGCTTATGTTTCTCATGGTCTGTTATATGTGATAGTGATTATGCTCACAAAAGGTTCAAACTGTTTAAGTGTAATGTTAGAAAATATTAAAATGTTCTTAGACTTGTATTGGTGAGAATATTTGGTGTTTTGATGCCGTGATCCTATTAGCTGTAATGAAACTTTCCAGTTTCTGTGATACTTTGCTTAGAAAGGCCATGTTTCTGCCTGGCATGGGGCGGCGGGGGGTGGGGAAGGGGGACAGTGCATCTGTATAATCCCAGCTGGGGATTATCAGTTGGGAAGCTAAGGCAGAAGAATTGTAGGTTTGAGCCCATCTTGGGAAACTTAGTGAGACCCTGTCCCAAAATGAAGAGGTGCTGGAAATGTGCCTCAACACTCCTTAGTTTCCATCCCCCGTACAGCAAAAACAGCAAAAACAAAAACAAAAAACAAATTTATAGTTTGGAGCTAATTTCAGGAAAATTGGGGATTCAAGGTGATACCATATTTTTAGGCAAAAATCTACTTTAGATTATGTAAGTTAATAATTGATACCAGGTGTAAAGTTACTGAGATTCTCAGTAAGAATAAAAGTGCAGAGATGACCATGATCAGCAAATTATTTTTTTCCAAGAAAACTCAAATAGTAGAAAATTGTACTTCTGTCAAACTATAAATTTAGCTAGGAGGCTCTTTTCTCTATTGGCCTTGGTTAGTCATATCACTGTTTTACTGAAAGCACACCAAATGGGTTATAGGGATAAGGGTCTTCCTTATTATTGACATAGTTTATTGGGAGGTATAATTTAAGTATATTCACATTCAATTTAAAGATATTTTTTCTGTATATATATATATATATATATATATTTTTTTTTTTTTTTAATTTTTTTGTACCAGGGATCAAACTCATGACCCTGCGCTTACCAGGCAAGTGCTTGAGCCACCGAGCTAAATCCCCAGCCCATAGTATGTTATATTTTGATTGTCTGAGAAAACTAACAATTGAAATTGAGTAGCATGTACTGTTAGCTACTATGCAACTCTTAGTTGTATAGTCTTTATTTGTAGATTTAATCAGCTGCAGATCAAAAACGTTGAAAATTCCATCTGTACTGAACATGTATAGAGCTTTTCCCTTGTCATTATTCCTTAAAAGATACAGTATAATTCCTAGTTACATAGCATTTATGTTACAGTAGGTATTATAAGTAATTGTGGGATGATTTAAAGTATTCAGGGAGATACATGTAGATTATATGCAGATCCTAACTGATTTTATATAAGGGAGTTAGGTATCCACAGATTTTGGTGTCTTGGAGGTTATAGCATGTGTGAGGTGGCAGGGAGATTGCCTGGAAAGAGCCTCTTGTGGGTATAGAGGGATGATCATACTTTCTTTAAGCCACTTTTTTGAACTATAATGTATGATAAAAATTTTCATTTTAAAAGCATTCACTTTAGTGTTTTTAGTATACTCACAGGGTCATACAACTATAAGCACCCTGTCTTATTTCAGAACTTTTCAGAACCCTCCAAAAAATTCTATACCTTTTAGCAGTTACTTCCCATTTCCCCTTCCCTCCAGCTTCTGTTAATTCTAAATCTACTTCTGCCACCACTGATTTGCTCATTGTGAACATTTGTAGAAATGGTGTGTAATATATGCCTTTTTTGTCTAGTTTCTTTTACTTGCCATAATGTTTTTAAGGTTTATGCTTTTAGTGGCATGAAACTATACATACTTCATTTGTTTTTATGTCTATATCATATACCATTGCATGGATATATGAAATACTTAAAATTGAATCTCAGTTTGATTATAAAGTCTTTACTTTGAGAAATTATTTCTGACTTTTGAGATTACTGAAATGAACAGTAAATTCTTAGGTTGTTGCTTTGTTCCTTGAGAAGAATTTAATAATTCATTATCATTTCCTATTTCTGTATATTGACTTATGAATAACCCTGTTTCAGTTAAATCTTTTTATTTAATCTATATTTATATCTACCGAGTTCATATTTACCAGGTTCCTGTTTAGAGTAGTTAAGATAGAATAGGTGGGGCTGGGGATTTAGCTCAGTGGTGTAAGCGCCTGCCTGGCAAGCACAGGGTTGTGAGTTGGATCCCTGGTACCAAACAACAACAACAAAAAGATAGAATAGGTGTTAAAAACTGTGCAGCTCACCTTCATTTTATTTTATTGTTATTATTGTTATTTTGAGACAAGATTTGTGTAGTTTAATCTATCCTTAAACTAATGTTGTCCAGGCTGGCCTTGAACTCGTTTTAATCCTCCTGCCTCAGTCTCTTGAGTGTGGGATTACAGGCTTGTGCCACCATGCCTGACTTCTTTATAAATTAGAATCATGAGCCACTGACCTAGGGCAAGATGACCAATAATTTTACATGCAATGCTTTTCTATTTATACCTAATTTTATTTTACTATGGTTTTTAAAATGATACTGATCTTATTTATTTGTTTGTTTATTTGGGAGACAAGATCTCACTGTGTGAGCCAGGCTATTCATAGCCTTCCGGGCTCAGGTGGTCGTCCTGTCTTAGCCTTCTGCATAGCAGGCACTCTAGGCGCTAGCCACCACACCTGGCTGATCATTTTCTCTAGAAAAAAATAATGTAATCTTGGAGTTCTCAAGTAGGTGGTTTGTTGTAGTATTGCAAATAACAAACCTGGATTTAGGTGAGAAGTATTGCAGTAGGAGAACATGTTCATCGTAGCATTTCTAAGTATCTCAAAGTGAAACAGAAAAAGACTTCTTCTATAGGGAGGTGTCAAAGGCCAGCAGGAACTTTGTGGGAGTGAAGAACAAGCAGGAAGGGGGAAGCATGTTAAATAAGACCATTTAATTGGAAAATTGGGATGCAGAAGTTGTGTATCTACTTGCATAAGTTTAGGACAAGCCAAAGTTTAGGGGCTGGTGGGGAGAAGTCTGACTAACTTTGGTCAAGTCCAGTTGGTGGTAAACAATGGGGTACTTGTAATGAGCACTTGTTAGTTCCCCTGTTTAAAGTTAAAACCTATCACTTAGAATGAGAGACTTTGTGAATTTGGTCTCATTAGGTTTGCCTGCTTATGTAGGTGCGACAAGAATAGTGACTTATCCTATAGGTCTTTTAAGGTTGCTTTACTGAAAGTTTTTTAAGGGATCTGAGATTGGACTTTTAAATTTCTCTTGAGGCTGGAACTGTCATGACCTTATCATCAAGTTTCATTGCAGAACCTATGTATTTGAGTACATTCCTGTCTTGTGGTGGTTCTCAGAACATTCTGTAGTGGTGGTGGTGAATCTGTTGCATGGGTCTACAGCGGGCTCTTTGTTATTGAAACCTCTAAAAGATTCACCATCACTGTTTTATTAGAGTTTCTGGGCCTGCCAGGAAGTATCTACCTTTAATCCATCTGTGAGGCTGTGAACTCTATAAGCCAGTACCAGAAGTTTGCCAGGTAGTTTAGAAGCATGGTTCATAAAGTCAACTATAACTCCTTATCATATGTTATTAAATGAGCATCACTTTCAAATATGACGTTCCAGTGAAAAGCCTTAGTTGTTTAATAGTTTTTCGAGGTAGGAGGTAGACTCAGTAAACCTATACAAAGAACTATATTGTTATGAAAATTAGACAGTTCAGTAAGAGTTTTTGAATTTTGGGGGTAATAGGAAGAAATGATAAATGTTTTAATTTCAGTTTATAAAGCATAGCCTGTTTAAATTGTGAGTTATAGGTAGCTTGAAAAAGGGGTTCTTTATATCTAGGAAATAGGGCACTGAAGTGTCAGCAGTATTTTAGACAAAACCCGTAATCATCTTTTATCAATTTATTCATTCCTATGTAATTAATTCTCATTCTGCTTGATCTGTACTCTTTTTTTTTGAGACAATATCTCATTGTACAGACTAGCCTTGAACTCACTATGTAGCCTAGGCTGGCCTTGTAGTGATCCTCTTGCCTAAGCCTCCCCTGTGCTGGGATAACAAGTATGTACCACCACACCTAGTGAGACCATGCTCTTAAGTGAAATAATTGTGACACACAGGTTCAAATATTGCCTGACTTTTCTAATGTGAGAAACTGAAAAGGTAAATTAGGACCAAAGTCTGTAACAGATATTGGGAGATAGGAAAAAACTGTTCAAATGGGTAGGGAAACTAGGGGGTGGGTAGGAGGAAAGGAAGGAAGAAAAAGAATAGAAGGAAAAAAATGGAAACAAAGCTTTTGTAAATGAGGGGAAGAGGGATTGAAGGGAGGGGAGGGAAATGGGAAAAAAGAAGAATCAAGATATATCATGTACAGGCACAAATTTCATATGATGAATATTGTTATTATATCTAAAATGTTCCAATAAAATTAATTTAAAAAATGCTAAAAACAAAACAATCAAAAGTGTCATCAGTAGACATACACCATGGGTAATGAGAGATTGGTTAATTTCTAGGAACTTCATATCTGCATACATCTTCTGAAAGAATTCATATTAATACAGTTTTACCCATACAGGTATAATCTGGAGAGCACAAGTATTTTTTAAAAATTCCCAGTGTTTCCCATACAACTCATAAAATTCAATCAAATGAACATAATTATTTTTAACTTTTGACACTTACAAGGTAGAAAAGTAAGTTTTTTATAATTCTCTTTTCAGGGACCCTCTAAGAAATCTGAAAAATAGTTGTTAGTATAAAAGACATCATTAAGAATTTGATTTGAAATGGCAGAATGTCAAAAGTTGTCAGGAAATTTAAACATTAGATTAAATAGGATTATGGGTCAGTGAGAAAAAATATTTGGCTGCATATTTAATCAAAGTGACAAAAAGATTTTATTTAAAATTTAGTGAACATAGGAAGAAGCATAAAGAAGCTTATTAGTTCTTTGAAAAGTGAGAACTTTTAAAAAATAAACAAGGACCTAATAAAGTCAACATCAAGCACAAGAAGTTCTGATAATCTTTATCTTCCAGAGAGATGATGATTATTTAGAAGCCAGACAAACCATCTATAATCTGTTTAGTCAGTTTGCTTGTTTGTTTGTTTTTTATTTGGTTTTTTGAGAAGGGTATTGCTGTGTAGTGCAGGCTGTCCTTGAGTTCGCTTATGTAGCCCAGGCCAGCTTCAGCCTCCTGAGTGCTGGGATTACAGGTGTACACCACCACACCCAGTTATTTAGTCATTTTAACAGAGAAAACCAAAATCTGATTTTGTGCAAGGTTACTAAAGTGATTTTAGAAACTCTTTACAAATGAACCCGTCATATCTTAGACAGCTTTGTTTGAAATAAAATTCCTTTTTCATGGACTTTATTTTTTTGAGAAACTCGGTCTCTCAATATAGTTAAGGCTGGCCTGGAACTTGTGATCCTCCTGCCTCAGCCTCCCCAATTGTGGGAATTACAGGTGTGCGTTACCACGCCTGGCTGCCTTTTTCATGAATTGTTAACTTTTATATCCATTCAGATTTTGTCTTACATTTTGCTCTTTCTGATTGTGGAACAATTACTCGTTTTACTGCACTTGTTTTTTCTTAAAAAAGATAAGCCCTACATACTTCATGTCTAAAGTTGGTCCTTTCTATAATTATTTCTCCTAATAGAGACTTATTTACATATAAGATTATAACATAATTACAGGGACTGCTGTTTTATAGAGAAATGATACAAAGTGGATAATTGTGAAAGTATGTACCAACTTTTAGTACTTTTTGTAGACTAGCAGAACTTAGGGATATATATATTACAATATTTTACTGCTGTATGCTGACAGTATACTTAAATAACTTCTTAGTGTGGCAAAAATGAGTATGTTCTTTAATAGACTGAAGTGTATGTAGCTTCTTTGTACCGTAAAATAAGGTAAAAATTATGTAAACTTGAAATTATGCGTTAGTGTTCTGTTTTCTTTAGAAATGGTCTGGATATTTAATGACGATATATGAACTGACTTAAACTTAGCACAAGTGTAAGGTTTTAAGTAACCAAAGATTTTGGAAACTGTCTTCAAGTTGGCTAATTATATAACTATTGCTTTTGCAATAAAGTTCATCAGATTAATGACTCCATTCAGCCAAATACAAATACAGATGTAATAACTAGCTTTTTCATTCTTTTAGCTTATAAAAATTTAGGAATAATGTATCTATGTGAAATGAAAGTACTAGATGCTTGCTAGGCCTGGTGGCGCATGCCTGTAATCCCCCAGCACTCTGGAGGTTGAGGCAGGAGGATCACTGTGAGTTGGAAGCTAGCCTGGACTAAGATTTTCTAAAAGTGCTTTAATATCCTTGTACAAAGTTAGATTTTGATTTTTGTGTTAACTTGACTTCTTAAACATTTGGGTTTTTTCTGTAAAAATTATTTTGAAAGTGTAAGAAGTTTAATTTTCTTAATATTTGGAAATGTTAAGAATGCTTAATTTATATTATTTATCTGAAAGTCAACTAGAATAGAGCTCTTTTAGGGAGGTAAGAATATATATGTGCATACACAAACACAGATAAACACAAGTAGAATTTATACTTCAGCTTGAAAGTTTTAGATCACTGGTAGTTTATGTAAAACAGCTGGCTTTTGCCCTTTCCCATGCTTACATTTTACCAAATTGTGTTTCCAGTGGATGGAGTAAGTTGAAGTTTCTTGTTCATACACTACGAAGCCTGAAGTGTTCCCACTAATATTTGTGGAGGAGACCTTTTAAGATTTCCTTTGCCCTACATAGTGTGGGCCTGTCTCAAAAAACTAGGGCCGGGAGTTTGACTCAGCGGCTTAAGCACCTGCCCTGGCAGGTGCGAGGTTGTGAGTTCGGTGCTGCAAAAAAACAAAACAAAACAAAACAAAAAACAAAAGATTTCCTTTGCCCTGATGTATGATCTTGTGGAGTGTGGACTAAATTTTCAGTGAAGAATTGAAGAGAGACCAAGTATCTTGGGATGTCTCCAAAGGTCATGTTTCTAGCTTCAGGTTCCTGAATTCCTCTGGAGTCCCCTCTGAGTCTGCATTGGGGAATGGGTACCCTAAAATTCAAGTAAGTCAGAGAGGGTTAAGAGTTTTGGAATGGAATGCAAAAGATCTGACGAGTATACATAAGAGGGTTGAGGATCCTGGAGTATTAAGGGGGAATAAATCGAATTCAGGGGAGCTGTAGGGAGAAGGTTGAAGGTGGTGAAAGGAAGAAGGAGAGGTGAGAGGATGATGGGAAGACAGAGGGAGATATCAAGTCATTCAAGGAAGCCATTGAAGTTCTCAGTTGTCTTTAGTCAAATTTTGCCATTTTTGAAAATACTGAGCTACGTGAGTGTCGTGGTGGTGAAGTATATAGTTGACAGGAGAAGAGAGAAGGTATCTGATAGTTACCTATGAGACTAGATTCTCACTCTGTTGTATAGGCTGGCCTTGAATTTGCTATGTAACTCAGCCTGATCTCAGGGCTTGCAATCATTCTCCCGCAGTCTCTTGAATGCTGAAACTACAGGTATCTGTCTGTATGCCCTGCTCAACAGATGACTTTTGATGTGATCTGCTGATCTCTGAATGAGCTGGTGGGAAACAATGTTCTGTTTCTGCTTGCTTAAGCTTACAGCAGACCAAACTGTAAGAGCCTGTGTGGGTAGAGAAAATCAGTGGGTAACAGGGGTATTTGTGAACACTTGGTTAGGAAATGTAAAGTATTTTGGGGTTTATGGCAAATATATTTTTGGAGCAGGTTCTAGAAGGTTGCTTTTAAATATTAGTAAATATGTTTACTGTATTACTTTGTGCAGTGAATTCTAATAGGGATTGGGGATAAAATTAGTTACAAGATATGGCTCTTGTTCCCAAGGAGCTGAGATCCTGGTGGAGGTAGGAAATAACACTCTAAAAAATGCTAATATCAAGTAAGTGGTGAAGAGGATAAGGGGTCAAATAAGAAAGCTGAGGCCTAGAGTATGTAATTTGAATTTGACCTTGAATTATTTGAATGTGCTTGCTCAAAGGGGAGAGAAGTATGGAGTTGAGAAGAAAATGATACACTGTTAAGTCAAATGTGATTAAAAATTTGTCTAGAGGGTACAAGGCTTGTAAAAGATAAATTTAGAATCCTAAGTAGAAGTCATTTAGTGTTGGGTTGAGGTATTGAAGCTTTATATTTTAGGCAAGGAGTATCAAAGTTAAGTAATATACAAATATGTATTAAAAGAAAGGGGAAATATTGAGACCACTTACTATTAGGATAGTGTCTTGGTTACTTTTCCCTCGTTGCTGAGACAAAACACCTGACATCCAATATTAGGGAAGGAAAGGTTTATTAGCTTACAGTTTTTGGAGGTTTCAGTCCACAATCAGCTGGCTCCAAGGCAGGGTGGCATGACACAGGAACAACACTTCAAGGCAGCAGCCAAACAAAAGCAGCCAGAGTAAAAGTGGGGACAAGAGCAAGCTTCTTCTCCTCCTTTATATAGTACACAGGACAACCCCTGCTCCCCCAGGGTGGGTGTAGCATCCACAAATCTCCTTGCCTTCCTTTGTACAGGATGAGGATGTTTACAAAGAAAGACCCTGGCTCTCTGCTGAGTCTCCCAGTTAAACTTCTGAGGGTCTCAAATTGTAACAATGACCAGGTAACTGTGCTCTACACCCCAGGATGTAGAGCTGCTGAGTTACTTAATTAAGCTGCTAGACTTCTCAAGTTGACACAATGTATAAACCGTAGCAATCCACCCCTTGTCAACTTGGCAAACAGATGCATTTCCTTAAATCAGTCTCCAGATACAAGGCATGCTTATTCTTAACATTTTGCAACTTAACAATATTATAACACATCTTAACAATCCTTAAGAACCAGCATTAAGTCTACCCACAGTATGTTACATTCAAAACAACATTTTCTCCTTGGAATCCCCAAGACTCATGCACATCCCTTTATGCAGAAGGCATTTAGTCCATCTGCAGGAGTTGCCAAAGTCCTAACAGTTTCAGCTTTGCTGAAAAGTCCAAGTCCCAAATCTCCTCCAAGATCTATGGCAAACTCTTACCTGTAAACCCCTGTACAAATGAAAACCAGGTTAAGCACTTCTAACATATAAAGGCACAAAGTAAACATTATCATTCCAACGGTTACAAACAGGGGAATACAAAGCATTAAAACTAAAGCAAGACCAAAATCGGACAGGGCAAACATTAAGTCCTGTGTTTCCATGTGAACCATTTGAGACAATCTGTGGCAAATTGTAAACTCCAAAGGGCTTGCATGGTTCCACCCCCTTGGCACTTCAGGTGGTTTTAGCTCCCACAGCTTCTCTCTTGGGCTGGCTTTGCTCTCTCATTGCAGGTTTTCTTAGATGATCCACGCTCTTGGCTTTTCTAAACTTCTGAGGTCTCCACTGCACTTTTGGCTTCACATTCATAGCTTCACACCCTACCCTCTCAGGGGCACACTGCCTGGCCTCCCAGGCTTTCTGAAATCGAGGTGGAAGCCTTTTTAGCCTCAGAACCCTTGCACGACGTGGATGATGCCAAGGTCTGCTGCCATTTGGAGCAGTAGCCAGAGTCTCCTCTCTCTTCACTGTAGGGATCAAGTGCCTGGATCACTGGGCACTCTGAATATGATTCTGAGGAACAGATTCTCTATGCTGTCTCCATTCTGGAACCTGGTGTGGCCGACACTGCCATTCTGGAACATGATGCTCTGAGGCTTTCTCCTCCAAGCAAAGTCTTTCACTTTTGCACTTTTGAGGCTGCAAAGTGTGGGGACCAGCTGCCTCCTCCTGGGATGCCCCCAAGCCATCTTTTTTATTCTGTTCCTTCTCAGCAATGGGGATCTTTGCTCTGTCTTAACAGTCCACAGCTTTCTGGCGAAACTCACATTTTAAATTATCCTGCTGGGCTCTTTGCTTTTGATCTCCGACATAAATCTGGCTAAAAGCCCCCAACAGTAGCCATGCCACCGCTTCAACATTCCACTGCCTTGAGATTTCCTCTGCCAGATTAATTAATCCGGTGTCCTTAATCTTAGTCTCAGGCAAAGTCTCTGGACACGAGCAGAATGCAGACAAACTTTCTGCCAAGTCGTAACACACATCATGTGGAGTTCAACAACCAATGCAGTCATTTTTCCTAGCAGAAACCTCCCGAGCCTGATCTTTACCAGCAGGCTTTCTATCAGCCTTCTGGTCTCCTGAGTTCTGAACAGAATCTCCCCTACAGAACAGCCTAAGCTGTTCCAGCTCTATGCACTCAGGCGACATCTCTAAACCTTTCCAAAGTTTCCCCACAAGCCATTTCCAAAGGCTCTCCAACCACATGGTCAGGAATAGTCACAGCAATGACCCCACTCCTGGTACCAAATTCTGTCTTGGTTACTTTTCCCTCGTTGCTGAGACAAAACACCTGACACCCAAAATTAGGGAAGGAAAGGTTTATTAGCTTACAGTTTTTGGAGGTTTCAGTCCACAATCAGCTGGCTCCAAGGCAGGGTGGCATGACACAGGAACAACACTTCAAGGCAGCAGCCAAACAAAAGCAGCCAGAGTAAAAGTGGGGACAAGAGCAAGCTTCTTCTCCTCCTTTATATAGTACACAGGACAACCCCTGCTCCCCCAGGGTGGGTGTAGCATCCACAAATCTCCTTGCCTTCCTTTGTACAGGATGAGGATGTTTACAAAGAAAGACCCCTGGCTCTCTGCTGAGTCTCCCAGTTAAACTTCTGAGGGTCTCAAATTGTAACAATGACCAGGTAACTGTGCTCTACACCCCAGGATGTAGAGCTGCTGAGTTACTTAATTAAGCTGCTAGACTTCTCAAGTTGACACAATGTATAAACTGTAGCAGATAGCTTAGGTGAAAGATCACAAAGGTCTACAGTAGCATAGTGGTTATAAAAATCTAGAAGAGACAGATTTAAAACAAGATAAAGAAGCATCTACAAGGCAGTAATTGGTTGGGGGGATGGGGAGGCAAAGATGGCTCCAAGCCATGCTAGTAAATTTAGAATTGCAGTGTCACTGGTTGATAAGTTTTTTGGGGAGAAAAGTGATTAACTTAATTTAATGGCAGAAGAGGTGGATGAAAAGAAGTTTTAGGTGTAGAACTTAAGGTTAGGTTGGAAATGATTATTCAAAAATTAGCCACACAGAGGTGCTTGTTGCGCAGGTGAACTTTATAAATTTATTATGTTTTTATTTTTTGTGGTGCTGGTACTGGGGATTGAGCCCAGGGCTTTTGCACTGAGTTATATCCCCAGTTCTTTAAAAAAAAAAAAAAAAGTGTCATTTTCTGGCAGAGTCTCACTAAATCTCTAAATTGCCCAGGCTGGGCTTGCCCTTGGTATTCTTCTGCCTCATTCTGCCAGAGTACTAAGATTTCAGGTTTTTGCTATTATGCTTGGCTTTTATAGTGGTTTTTTTTTTTTTTTTTTTGGTGGCACCAGGGATCGAACTCACAGCCTCATGCCTGCCAGACAGGCGCTTAAGCCACTGAGCCAAACTCCCAGCGCTAGCTTTTTGAGGCAGGGTCGCACTATGTAGCTCAGGCCGGCCTTGCGCTCACGTTGTAGCCCAGGCCGGCCTCGAACTCACAACGCTCCACCTACCTCAGCCTCCTGAGTGCTGGGATTAAAGTCCTGTGCCACCATGCCTGGCTCCTTTTATACTTTTTAAAAGATACTCTTTCATTTGGGAAACAACAGGGAGTTTTGGAATATTACATATAGGAATTAGGAAGAAGGTTTGAAAGTAAAAGGCAGACTAACAACAATAGTAGGTAGTAGAAGAACATTCTACTTATTAAACGGATATTCTCAGGCAGTGTTGAATGCTACAGAGAAGTCAATAAAGACTGAAAAACCCACTGGATTTGATTATGAAGTCCTGGAGAAAGCAGTTTCACTTTGGTGATGGTTAGGAAGTTAGACCTAGTTATGAGTGGTGGTGTGAAGTGTATACTAAATTACAAGATTTTATGGTTGAAGGAAACAAATTATTCTCTTGGGTGGTTGCAAGGTCAGGGTTGAAACAAAATTTTTGATACCAGGGACCTGGTATGAGACATCAAAGGTACTGAGCAATTGTTAGGACAAAGTTGTAGAGAAAAGGTAGGGAAATGGAAGCAAAAGTATTACTTTAGCCTTGAAAGGAGGAAAGGTGGCTGAGCATGGCGGCACACACCTGTACTCCCAACTACTGAGACTAAGGCAGAAAGATCGCAATTATGAGGCCAGTCGTGGTATCTTAGGGAGACCTTGTCTCAAAAAAAGTAAAAAAAAAAAAAAAAAAAAAAAACGGGCTGGGTATGTAGCTCAGTAGAGTGCTTATCTAGCTGGAGGCCCTGGGTTTAATCTCTAGTACCACAAGAACAGGTAAAAAGAGAGAGGGAAGGGCACCTTATACTATGAAAACAAGATAAGGGAGGATAGGTGGGAATAGAGACATTTTCAAAAGGCATAAGTTAAGGTGTTGGAGGTATGTGACTTTTACCATTCTTCCTGCTTCACTGAGATTATTTTATGAGGTGACGTGAGAATGAAAGGGTTAAGGCATGAAATTTGTCTTCAGGAAAACAGAAAAATATTGGAAAAGTTGCTGCAGGAAGTTCAACAGGCATTTGATAAAGGAAAACAAGATTCCAAAACACTGGTTAAGTGTTCACTAATGAATGAAATTGGTATTATTTGAGTTATTTAGTCTTAGTAGTATTAAGTCAGAAGGTGAGCTTTCTGGAGTGGAAAATACTGAGTGCCTGGCATATATGCTGCATCCAGAAGGCAAGTATGTGGAGTTACTGTGTCGCCTGTTTTGTGAACCATGTAGTTCAGACCAGCCTTGAACTCACTATGTAGCCCAGGCTGACCTCAAACTCACAGTGATCCTCCTGTCTCAGCCTCCCAAGTGCTGGGCTTACAGGCATGTCCCACCACGCCTGATTACTGTGTCTCTTCAGATAAAAATAATATTACAAATCAAATTATACCTTCAGGTGTCCCTTAATATATCACTGAGCAGATATTGGTGACAATATAGTAAAAAATACTAAAGTATAAAAAGGGTACTCATATAGGATGAACTCTGGGTTTCCTTTTAATAGTGTTCAGATTTATGTGCAGTCCTTCAGAAATCCTCAACCCTAACTGGTACTCCTAAATTTGAAAAAATACTGACTTCTTTGCTTTTTAAAAATTTTGTACTCAAAAAGTTTGTGAGCCTTAAAAGACCAGGAAGGTTTTTTTTGATTTTATAGATCCAAAATGGTTCTGGAAATATAAATGTCTAATTTAAAAAGTCATGAAAGATCCAGTGTTTGGCTACCACAACCACATACAGGGTTGGCATATAAAGTTTTCCAAGATTAGTGCCACAAAGGTGATCAATAAATATTACATTATCACTTGGGTTTCAGATTTTAACTGTGCTAAAGCTATTTCTTGTCCTTCAGCCCTTATCTTTATACTTTTATTAGTGAAGACCTCTTTTTCCTGGTGTTTATATTTGGCCCGAACTATGAGAAGCTCAGTCTAACATAATACGGATGGCTCTGTTGGGACTGATAAATCAGTGTAACGGTTGAAGGACTGAAATTAATTAAAAGTGAATCTTTTATGGAAGTTTATGAATTTGCCAGTAGCTGCCAATGTACCAAGTAAACAAAGGACTCTTTAATTACTATTTTGTTTTGTTCTGTTTTTAAAGCTACCTTCTCATTTGTTTTTGACTAAGGAAGTTGGATTTTAGCTTGGTTGTAGTTTCAGATGAACAAAGTGCACATTTTAGCTCACAATTCAGGACTGTACTAAACATCATTTTTTAAAATGTTTTTGTGAGCACCTACCTTTTTTCGTATTAGAGTAATTTCTTTAAAAAGAGGGAACAGTTACTTTAAATAGTAATGGTTTGGCTTTGGATAGTACAGTTTTAGACCTTTAGTAAGTACTTAGCAAAGAAGATCACATAGATTACTGCATCAATTCTGTTATTGTTACTTCATTTTTGTTCTTCGTTCAGATCTCTAGATCTTTACTATGCAATTCCATTGCTCACCATGTTTATTTAAATGAACTTATTAGTAAATTAATATATTTATAAAGTTAAAAATTAATAACTTAGTGGCCACATTAAAACCCTCCATAGTCATATGTGCCTGGAGATTACTGCATCATATAGTGGGGAAAACATTTCCATTACAGCAGGTTCTGTAGGATGGTGGTATTTGAGGTTTTCTTTGGGTTTTTTAAAAATTTTTTTTATTTTAAAGAGTATATAACAGAATAAAAGCAATCAAAACAAACCAGTGTAAAAGATTCAGGATTTCAAAAATTACAAAATCAACAATAGTTACCATAATGCTCCTTGATGTCTTCAAAATAGCTGCAGATAACTTTGGACATAGTATAAATTAAACAGAACAGACTAGAATAGAAACAATAAAAACAAAACAATGAATGCTATAAAGGACTTCAAAACAAGCCAGTAGTAAATCCAAAATTGCTATCATATTATATCTTGCTATCCTTGAAATAGCTTGTCCTGCCATTGGATTTAACATAATCAAACAAAACAGAAGAGAATCTACTCAACCCAACAAAACAATGGAAATGACATAGGACCTCAAAACAAGACCATAGGGAATCAACAATGGTTGCACCCCTCAGAAGGAGACACCCCACAGATGACACATGGCTTAGCAATATCCTCTGAACCTATGATCAGACCACTGGCCCTAGATTAGTGAAATACCAAAGCACCACAGGCGTCCAATTGCATTTCACCTCAATAGCTATCATCACAGCCTGTGTTTCTCTGGATAAGCCGGTTGCTTGGGGCGGGGGAGGAGGGATGGTACTTCTTGTCTGCCAGCCCTCGGGCTGGAAGGGGTTTGGATCTAGTTGTTCCCAGTCTGCTGGAGGGCTGCACACCTTGTCGGTTCTCACACCGGGCTTGTTTGGTGCTGTGGCCATTGTTCTCTCTAACCCTGGTCAGTGAATGGCCTTCTTTGGCTTTTTTTGAGACTGTCTCTTGCAGTGTAACCCAGGCTGGCCTTGAACTTGTGGTCCTCTTCAGCCTCTAGAGTGTTGGGATCACAGTCTGTCACCCTGTGTGGCTTTTAGATTTTTTTATTGCTACTTGCTACCAGGAAAGTAAATGGAAAATTAAAAACTGGAATAGAGTTCTCTCTGGAATAGAGAATTAAAAAAACAAACAGCAAATAAAAAACGTAGATTTTGTACTACTTCAGTGGTACCAATAATAGCTTCAGCTTCAAAGTTAAATGTTATTTCTTTAAGGTAGGCATTATATTAAATTTTAGTTTAAGGACTACTTAAAGGGTATTCTAATGTAGAAAATAAAATAGTTAAGACATGGTGTTGTTAATATGTAAAGATCGGGCTATATTAGACTGTTTAGTAGTATTAAGATATAATAAATTGTACTTTTGTAAAGTATAAAATTTAATAGATGTGATTTTGTTTCCGTCTTTTTTTTTTTTTTTTGACCAGGAATCGAACTTGGGACATCACGCTTGCTAGGCATTGTGTCACTGAGCTATATCCTCAGCCCTGTTTTTGGCTTTTTGAGACAGGATTTCATTATGTAGTTGAGGCTGGTCTTGAACTTGTGACAGTCTTTCTGCGTCAGCCTCCTGAGTGCTGGGATTACAGCCATGTGCTACCATGCCCAGCTAAAATAAGTTTGATATGTATAAACCTCTAGAACCATCATCATAATCAAGATACCATAGCCCATCACACACAAAGTCTCCTCAGAGCCCTTTATAATTTCTACATCCTGTTCTTTCATGCCCCTTTTCCATGTTAGTACAGCCATCTGCTTTCTGTCATAGTAGATTAGTTTATATTTTCTGCAATTTACTATAGGTGGAGTCATGTAATATTCCTTTTGGTCTGGCTTTCACTGTGAATTATTTTGAGGTTAATCCATTTTTCATGTACTAATAATAGTTAATTATTCTTATTTCTCTGCTTATATTACAATTTGTTTATTCATTAGTTTGTTGAGCATATTCCAGTTTAGATTATGACAAGTAAATTGATATGAACATATGTATATATGTCTTTGTATTGCTTTTTCTTTTGCATTAATAACTAGGTGTGCAATGGCTAGGTGTGTGTTTAGCCTTTAAGAAATTGCCAGCTATTCTGCATAGTGCATTCTCTGTTGACTATGAGTGTTCTAAGGGCGCTGCGTCTTTTCTTGTTCTTAGTATGGCTGAGCTTTTTAATTTTCTCTGACAGACTCTTTTAATAAGGAAAGACTGTCCTGGTGGAATTAATTATCCCTTGTTTTGTTTTTAAGGTGCTGCAAAAATAATACTTTGTGTTTGAAAAGATTTTGGGCATTGCCCTACTGGTTTACTTATCCTTTTCTTACTTTTGGTAGTATTTGCTTACTAATGCTGATTTGAAACCCAATTTGTAAAAACTAATGCTTTTTTTTTTTTCACTTACATGTTTTTCTTTTTTGTTCCAGCGGCCCCTTTGTTGCTTTATGCAAATAGACGGGACTTACGGTTGGTGGATGCTACAAATGGCAGAGAGAATGCTACAATAGTAGTTGGAGGCTTGGAGGACGCAGCTGCGGTGGACTTTGTGTTTGGTCATGGCTTGATCTACTGGAGTGATGTCAGCGAAGAAGCTATTAAACGAACAGAATTTAACAGAACTGAGAGTGTTCAGAATGTTGTTGTTTCTGGATTATTGTCCCCTGATGGGCTGGCATGTGATTGGCTTGGAGAAAAATTGTACTGGACAGATTCGGAAACTAATCGAATTGAAGTTTCTAATTTAGATGGATCTCTCCGAAAAGTTTTGTTTTGGCAAGAGTTGGATCAACCCAGAGCTATTGCCTTAGATCCTTCAAGTGGGTAAGTTTTTGTTTAATGTACGAAGGTCATTGAATCTCTTTCTCCTTGTTTCTCTGCACGGGTACACATGCTCTACACTATCAAGGAAAAAGACATGAAACAGGAGTTTTAGATTTTTCATGTGTCTTTGTCAAGTGGTTTTTTTATTTTTTTATTTTTATTTTTATTTTTGAGTGCTAGGATTGAACCTGAGCCTCACATATGCTTGGGAAGGGCTCTGCCACTTACCTACAGTACCTCTCCAACTAAATGGATACACTTTGAGACCATGTCTTAAGTGAAATAAATCAGACACAAATGTTTAAACATTGCATTATTTCTCTGGTATGAGAAACTGAAAGGGTAAATAAGGACCAAAGTCTAGTCGGGCATGATGGTACGTGCCTGTAATCCCAGCACTTGGGAGGCTGAGACACAAAGGATATGAGTTCTAGCAGAGCCTGGGCTGTATAAGGGAGTTCAAGGCCAGCCTGGACTACACAGTGAGACCCTGTGTCAAAAAAACAAAGCACAACAACACAAGACAAAACAAAACAAGAACTGCAAAAGGACTATGTGCTAGGGATGTGGCTCAGCAGGACAGAGCCTGCCTGGCAAGCGTGAAGTGCTGAGTGTGATTCCCAGTACAAAAACAAAAAAGACCGGAGTCTGTAGTAGATATTGGGGAAAAAGGAAGAAAATATTCAAATGGGAGGGGGAGCAAAGGGCAGGGGAGGAAAGAAGGAAAAGAAAAAGCAAGAAAAGTTAAAAACTGGAAGCAAAGCTTTTGTAAATGAGGGGAGGAGGGATTGAAGGGAGAAGAGGGGATTTGGGGAAAAAAATGAATCAAGATATATTATGTACAGGTACAAATTCACTGTGAGGACTATGATTATGTATATCTAAAGTATACCAATAAAATTAGTTCAAAAAAAAGAGCTGCTGAGCTATATCCCCAACTTTGTGAAGTAGCCTGAATATGGAAATTTATATTCTTGAAATAAGGTGTTTTATAAATGGTACTGTTTTTAATAGCAGTTACAGGACAGTTTTTTGTTTTTTGTTTTTTGTTTTTGCGGCACCAGGGATCAAACTCACAACCTTGCGCCTGCCAGTCAGGCACTTAAGCCACTGAACCAAACTCTCGGTCCTAGTATTTTGAGGCAGGGTCGCACTATGTAGCTCAGGCTGGCCTTGCACTTGCGTTGTAGCCCAAGCTGGCCTCAAACTCACAGCGCTCCTCCTACCTCAGCTTCCCAAGTGCTGGGATTAAAGGCATGCGTCACCACGCCCGGCGGAACAGTTGTATTTATAGCTCTTGGTTTTCTTCTGGATTTATTTTGTAATTATCAGAGGATAATTAGGAGGGAGAGAAGCAATGAAGACTTAGTAAGAATATTTGATAGCTCAAGATGAAATAAAAAAGTCTTCTAGATCTTATAACTTTATTAAATAATAAAGGATTGAACCCAGACCACTCTGCCACTGAGCTACATTGCCAGCCCTTTTTATTATTTTGAGATTCTTGTCTCACTAAGTTGCCACAGCTGGCTTTGAACTTGTGCTCCTCCTGCCTCAGTGTCCTGAGTGTCAGGAATTACAGTCATGTTCCTTTATACTTGGTTAATGTTTTTTATGGTAAATCTGAAATGTTATTTAATATGTCAGTGTTAAAAAAAAATTAAGTTATTATCTAATTTCTAGTCAGCTAAACATGATTGCAGTAGTTACATTTTCTAAAGAGAAAGGAAACTTAAAATTGGACCAGATCCATTATAAAATGTGAACTGTGTCCCTGCATTTCTTCTGTTACTATGCTTTAGCCTTACTATGCATCATTTCTGATTACTGTACCTCAGACTTACTATATGTCATTCCTTGATATTTCTCTATTGGAAAATTGTCAGGCTTGAGTCTCTTACAGCTAAGTGTAGATAACTATAAACGTGAACCTGAAATGGTGAATATTTGGTTAAAGTTCAGAGACAGCCTGTGAATAACTATGTAATATTTTTTCTTTGACTTTTAAGTATGTTGGAAAGCTTTAAAATTTATTTTGTTTATAGAAAGGAATGGTTTGTTTGTGATAAAATGGAACTTGGGGAACAATGAAAGATTTGTATGTGTTTTTTGTCTTGGTATCAGACCTGCCTGGTTTAGTGACAAAGGTTGAAAATGATGCTGTGTTGTAGATAAATGAATACATTTCTTTGACTGTGAAGGATAATAACATGGGCATTAATACATTGAAATTTTAGCGTTAGATGTTCTGGAAAGTTACAAGGACATATTTATTGATTTTACAGTGGAATACAAGAGGCATCTGTAGAAGTCAGGTGGTACTCTTGATAAACCCCGTAGTGGCTCTGGTGGTAGGAAAGTGAGTCTCCTGAGGAGGCAGTCTCAGAGGTTGCATGTACAGTAAACTGTTCTGATCAAAGAACTGGGTTGTTTTTTTAAGGTATTTTTGAGAAGTGGACTTTGTGTTTTGCTAGCAGCTTGTAAGTTTTAGGGCGTGTTGCAATGTTTGAGATTACTGCTTTATGGAATACTTAAAATTGTGGGACTGTGCATGGTGGCACACATTTGTGATTCCAGTTTTCTGGAGGTTAAGGCAGGAGGATTGCTTTGAATTCTAGGCCAGACTGGACTACGTGGTGAGTTCAAGGCCAGATTGGATTACACAGCAAGACCCTGAAAGATTTTGGTGCTTTTAGAGGTCATGAGGGAAGAATACTTCGGTGTAAAGTAAGCAATTGTTTTCTTTTTCTTCATGTATTCAATGTTATCATCATAAGAGTGATGACTGAAATTCATTTGTATTTTGTACTCTGGCTGGGGAGAGATGGAGTGTATTTTTAAGGTTTTATTGTCTATTTAAGGACAAAACTTGAGAGGGATAACTTCCTTTTTTAAAGCATGCTTATTTGTACTGTTTTATATGTAAGTGGAGAAGAAAAGGGTGTTACAGGAATTGAAAGGGCCTCAAAAGTCCTTAAGGAGGATAGGTTGATTACTATAACCCATAGCTTGATGTTGTGATTACCATAATTCTAGAACAGCATCTGGATCAGAACAGCATCTACATCATTTCTATGAGGGGTTATAATTAAGTCATAGTACATATTATTCTTCTCTGTCTCTCTGTCTCTATCTCTGTCTCTGTCTCTCTCTCTCTTTTTTTCCAGCTCTTGAACTTTCAAGATCTAAAAATTTAGTGAGTGAATTGATCATTCCCATTTTGTTACCTAAAACTAATGATCTTTACTACTAGTCAGGTAACTGTTTTAGGAAATGTTTGCCATATGATGAAAAATTAATATACATTAGTGTCTTTAGTTTATCCATGTTCCTTTTCAGTATCAAATGTGAGAATTCACCAGGGATTCAACTGATTTATGACATTACTGGGAGAATCAATAATAATGTGTTTTGAAGGTAGAAATAGTGTTTTTTAGTTTTTAAAATTTTACTGAAGAATACCTCTTTTTTCTTGAGGCCTCAAAGTTTGATCAAACACCTAAATATCTTTCATTGTTTTTGATGACTGGTTAATGTAGGGAGAGAGAGAGAAAGAGGTGGGGAAGATAATTTCCCTTTTTTTCCCCCTTCTTGTTTAACAGTTCTCAAAATTTCTTGTAATTTTTGGAAAGTTACTGTGAATCATATGTCTCTTTAAAAAAATAACATAACTGGAAACAAATAGAATTCAGCCAAATGGTGTACATTTGATAATTTCCATGATAGAGAGTACATTTAAAATTATATTTTAAATTATGCACTTAAATATATATTCTGTCAAACAATCTGTCAGTGTGAATGATACTAGATTTGTGTTGTGGATTGTGGTTTTAGTGCTACAGTAATTACAGGTCAGGTATGCCACTTGTCAAACAGAGACAATTTTCAGATTTGTTTTTTAAGAGAAATATGAAGTTTGCTTTTTTGAAAACAGTGCTGAGGAAAAGTAATAGACTTTATCTAGGATCTTAGGTTATGAAGTTTAGAAGAGCTGACTAAACTCTCACATCACATTTAGGTAAAGGAAAGCTAGTGAATGACTGGCATTGTTTGAGCCCTGGGAACTAGTGCAGACATCTGTGTGCTTTTGCATGTATGGCATTCTTTGTGTAGTCAGCCTGTTTAGCCTAGACTGAAGGAAGATTTTTCTTTCTTTCTCTAAATTTGGCCTCTACTAGCCTGAGTGTTCCCCCCACCCCTGTTTATTAATGACTGGCAGTATAGAATTCAGACTAAGGAACAAGAAAATGCATGCATAAAAATTGTTCCAGAAGTGAATAACTTACAGAACGCATTGTTCCTATGTTATAGTAGTAAAAGTAATTTCTTTGTGGCTGCTCCTAATGTTAAATTCCTCAGTTTGATTCCACAATTACTGCATTCACCTATCTTGGTGCTGGTGAAAACCTGTTTGAAGTACAAATCTGTAAGTAGTTCCACGTGTTTTTTTATTGGTTCGTTGAGAATCCTTTCCTATTTCAAATCATTTTATATAATTTTTAATGTCACAACTTAGTGATTAAGTCTGTGTTCATACTGAATTCAGCTCTTAATGATATTTTAAAGATACATTTTTATCATTGTTAAGTATGATATTAATAACTGAAAGTTCTGCTTTAAAAATGTTTGTAGATCTAACCCAGTATAAAACAGATGAATTATAATTCCCTATCAGTTATACATTATCATAACTTGAGTATGTTTAAAAGTATTTTCTATACTAGTGTATCTCAGATAACTAAAATAATTCCTGTCACATAAAAGGTGTTCAGTAAATGTTTTTGACTGTGACAGAGCTTTATGCTTACTATATAATTCTATAACTTTTCCTTGTTAGGGGAGAACTTCTCAACCCCCTCCCAAGCCATTGTCTTCCCGTGTAGTCAGGCTGGCCTCGAGCTCCTTATATAGCCCAGACTGGCTTTGAAATGTGGGATCCTCCTGCCTCAGCTGTCAGAGTGTTGGCATTACAGGTGTGCACCACCACGCCTAGCTTTAGATGAGAAAGCATTTTATAAGTGAATGTAAATCATAGTGTTGTCTCCTGTGAATTTCAAATCAGTATAGTATTTATTATAAATATCTATTTAAAGCATAATTAGGGTTTACTAAGATCATATTTTATAAAAATATACTCAATAGAGATTGTTATATACTATGGCTACCTTTATTATTTACTAGTATGCTAGTTCATTTTTTCTTTTTGGACCTGAGTTTCTTTGACATCATGGATTCCTTTCAGTTTTTTTTAAGTGGGATGTGTGTATGTGTGTGTTTGTGCATGCATGCATGCACATGTTGTAGGTTATTCCTAGGGTCATGCTCTTGCTAAGCACAAGTTTTAGTTTTGATGTTAGGTTTAAAAAATGAGACATCAGATTAGCAGCCTGCTGGGGGAGAGAACCAGGGCCCTCACCAGGAGGCTGTCCTCACCTGGAAGCCAGCACCATGTGCTGACTGCTGCCAGAGTGAGGACAGCCACACCCAAACCTCTCTCTGTGAGTCTGTGCCATTCGTGGCCTGAGGAGGGGACTCGGTAGTGGGAGAACCAGGGACCTCACCAGGAGGTGATCCCCGCCTGGAAACCAGAGCCAGGTGTCGACTGCTTCCAGAGTGGGGACAGCCACATCCAAGCCTCTCTCCGTGAGTCTGCTGCACCATTCGCTGATTGTATGGGGAAGAGATCCAGGTCTCACCAGGAAGCAATCCTGGCCAGGAAACCATGTCATTTTCATTGTTTTATTGGGTTGGGTTTTATTCTCTTTTGTTTTATTTGATTATGTTAAATCTGATGACATGAGCAGCTATTTAAAAGATAACAAGACACATTATGGTAGCCATTTTGAATTTACTAGTGACTTGTTTTGAAGTCCTTAATTGCATTCACTGTTTTGGTTTTATTGTTTTTATTCTAGTCTGTTCTGTTCGATTTTTACTATGTCAGAAAATATCTGCAGCTATTTTGAAGACAACAGAAGGCATTATGGTAACTATTGCTGGTTTCATAAGGTTTTGAAGTCCTGTATCACTTATGCTGGTTTATTTTTGATTGGTTTAATTTTCCTTGGTTTTATCCTCTTTAAAATAAAATCAAGAGAAGAAAAAAAAAATGAGACATCAGTAAAGGAGGTAATAACTTCCTTCTCCCCCACTACAGTACTGGGAATTGAACTCAGCAAGCACTGAGCTACCTTGCCAGCCCTTTTTATTTTTTATTTGATGATAGGTCTTGCCAGGTTGACCAGACTGGCCTTGAATTTGTGATCATCCTACCCCAGCCTCCTGAGTAGCTGGGATTGATTACGGGTGTACACCATCATGCCGGCCCTGACTAGCTATTTAAAATTTTTGTAGTTACACATTCTTGTCAGTCTGTAAGGCCCTGAGTTTAATCCCCAGTACCACAAAGAAAAATAAAACTTTATTTATAGCGTGGTCCTTTAATTAATTCATCCTTTTTAGCATATAGGAGAAAGAAACCGTGATGATAAACAGTAGGATATCTTTTTTTTTTTTTTTTTGCGGTACTGGGGATTGAACTCACAACCTCGCGCCTGCCAGGGTAGACGCTTAAGCCACTGAGCCAAACTCCCAGCCCTCAGTAGGATATCTTTAACTGAGTATTGGTTCTGTACATTTTGGGATTTTTGTCTACCATTCGTGTATTTTGGTGTGACTAGTTCCTCAGAAATTACTTTTGATCTTATCTAGTATTTGTGTCATTGGAAATTGACAAAATTTTGGGAGTAGGGGTTTGTCAGATTGCTGATTTGTGAACTAGGAATAAAATGATTGCCTTTGATCTTTTTGCAGTGTTTGATGCTGATGCCACACACCATTATACATTTTTCTCTTGAGCTTTCTGATTTTCATACTATTTTAGTTTTCTTTACCACTCTGACCACCCTTTTCCTTCATTTGCTCTTTAAATATGAAACAGTTTACAAGTGTATCATTTCTTTCTCTGAGATCACATCCATTTCCAGTTGCTTTTACATAGAGGCACATAGCTAATTCTAGTCGTTTTTCATTATCTCCAGGAATTGGTTCTAGGAACTCCATAGACACCAGAATCTGTTGATACTCAAATCCCTTGTATAAAATGGGGTTGCTTTTTGTGTATAATGTATGTATTTTGTCATTTATATTTTAATTCTTCTCTAAATTGCCTATAATACATAATACAATGTAAATGATATGTAAGCAGTTGTTAAGCTATATTATTTAGGAAATGGTGCTGTGAAAATGTGTATATGTGTTTAGTACCAATGCAGTTTTTTTTCCACGTATTTTTGATCCATTGTTGTTTGAGTCAGCAGATGTGGAACCTGTGGATATGGAGGCTGACTTAAAATCTGAAACTCCAGCGTGAACTTTGCTTTATAGTACTGGTTCTGTGTATAAAGGATCTTGCTTTGCACTCTCAGGAAGTTACACCTTTGGAAGATAGCCTGTTTAAATTGGGAAGGCCTATTTTTCTACTCATTTATCCTTAGAACAGGAAGGGAGTCTTGAGGATCTTCTAGTTGAACACAGTTACTTTTTAGGTGAAGAAGCCAAGGTCTTTGACCAAGATAGAGAGGGAGCCAGATTTTTATTTGAGATTTTTCTGGTTACTGTACGTTTGGTGTCTCCACTCCTCTGCAAAGACTCATGCTGAAGCCATGTTGTTTTTACAAATTAAATTATCTTAAAATGCAATATGGTAGCTTTGTTTAAAGACACATTTTATAAATTTTGTGTTAACTCGGTTTACCAACTGAATCAATTTCTTATTTTGCCATTACTTTTTGAATCTCACATAATCCATGTGGGTTTAGCTTCTTTTGGGTTCAAGTATGGTATGTTTGTAAGTACTTCTTTCACACATTACAGTTATACACACATATCCTTGTTTATAGCAGCACCATTCTTATAGCTGAGTCTTGGAAGCAGCCTATATGTTCATGATCAGATGAATGCCTAAGAAAGTGTATTTGCATACAGTGGAGTACTACTCTGCCATAAAGATAAACTTGACTCATTTCTAGGAATATAGATGTACTTTAAGACCATAATGTTAAGTGAAATAAATCAGACCTACAAGTTTATATATAGCATTGTTTCTCTTATGCGAGAAACCCAAAGAATAAATAAAGAGCAATATAAAAGATACATAGTAGAAAAGGGGAGAGGGGTCTTTCTTAAATGGGAAAGAGATCAAGAGATGGAGGAAGATGGGGAGTGAAGAGGGAAGAGTGGGAAAAAGGATGAGAAAGGAATTAAGATGTGTTATCTTTCTTTAAAGTGAAATCATCATCATCATCATAAAAAGTGTTATGTAAATATACCAACTCCGCACAAGGAGTGAAAACACTACTCTGTACTACAAACATGTAAAAAAAACCCTTAATTAGTAAGGAAAAAAGTGTTTCTTTCAGTGAAGATCTATTAATGGTAAATTATTGTTTTCTCATGGGTTTTTTTTTTTTTTTTTGGTGGAAGGAGAGGGACTGTACTAGTGATTGAATGCAATCTTCACACTTAACTACATTTCCAGTCCATTTTATTTTGAGACAGTCTCACTAAGTTACCCAGGCTGGACTTGTGATCCTCCTGCTTCAGCCTCCCAAGTGCTGAGGTTCCAGGTGCACACCACCATCCCAGGGTTAAATTCTTGGTCTTTATCAGAAAAAATATATACTTTTAACGTTTAGTCTTAATTACTGATTAGTTGACTATAGAATCCTAGGTAATAGTTATTTTTTTACTCAGTTGTTCGAAGATGTATATCATTAATGGTTGCCGTAAGAAGTCCGCTGTTCTCTAATAATTGTTGCTTTGTAAATCTTTTTTCCCCTGGTTGTGGTTCAGAGTGTACCTTGATTTTTGTTAGCTTGTAGCTTTGCCTACCCTTTGTCTACATGTCAATATATTTTTATGTTTAGAACTTATATTTCTAGAATCTAAATATTTTTGTTAATTCTAGAAAATTAGAATCAATTCATTTTTTTGTTACATATTCTTTATTCTCTTTAATCTTTTTTGGGACTTCTGCTTGATGTGTGCCTTACCTTCTGATTTCCTCCTTCTTTCCTCTTAATCTGCTTTTATATCCCTCTATTTCTGTGTGTTGCTTCCTGGTTTTTTTGTACCTGCTTTCTAGATAACCTAACCAGAAAATTAATGTTGCTAGAATATTATTAACCTGTAGACTGTATTTGAAGTTCTCCACTTTCCCCGTTAGTCCTTTTTCTAGTTCAGGTTTCCACATTACATTTAGGTATCTCTTTAATCTTTTCTATTGGGATGTTCTTTTGTCATTTATAATCTAGATTTTTTTGTTTGTTTATTATCGAGATAACAGTTTTGCTATGTAGTTCAGGCTGCCCTTGAATTCACTTTGTAGCCCAGACTAGGCTTAAACTTGTGATCCTCCTGTCTCAGCCTCCTGAGTGCTGGGATTGCAGGTATGTGCCACCATACCTGTCATAACTTCGGGCATTTTGATTTTTGAAGATTACTGGCTAGTCTTTTGTAGATTATTCCTCAATTTTGATTTCTGTGGTATTTCTGATAGTTATATGTATTTATGATTGTAAATGTTACATACTTTAGATAAAAATATCAAAGTGGTATTCCACAAAAATATCACAAAGAGCTCTTCTTAGGTCACCCTGTCAGCAAGTATATGATGTGGATACAGATGATGTTATATTTAATCACTTGGTTATGATGGTGTCTGCCAGGTTTTTTCCAGTGTACTCATTTTTTCTTTGTAATAAATGTTTGAGGATGTGCAGTTTTCCTGTTTCTCACTATACTTTTTTCCAGTGCTTTTAGCATTCCTTGATGGATTTTGGCTCTAGTAATTATTACTGTGGTGTTTGCCAACTGATGATTTTTCTAGTTCTGTTGCTTTTACATTCCTTGTTAGAATTCTTATTCTTTTTTTTTTTTTTTTTTTTTTGCGGCACCAGGGATTGAACTCACAACCTCGCACCTGCCAGGGCAGGCACTTAAGTCACTGAGCCAAACTCCTGGCCCTGGTTTTTTGAGGCAGGGTTGTGCTGTGTAGCTCAGGCCAGCCTTGTGCTCGCGTTGTAGTCCAAGCCAGCCTTGAACTCACAACGTTCCTCCTACCTCAGCCTCCCGAGTGCTGGGATTAAAGGTGTGTGCCACCACGCCTGGCTCCTTGTTAGAATTCTATGTTGAGGAGCTTTTCTGTGTCTCCTACTTATTTAGTTATTTATACTTGATAATTGTGAAAATATATTTGACTTTACTCCCTACATGACATAGCTGGTGCGTCTTTTGATCTGTTATTGGGGCTTTGAGCCCTGTGACCTACTCAAAGCTGATGCTTGGCATTACCTGGTTGATAGGAGCACCTTTTGTTCTCATGAGTCCACTCACTCTTGGTGGGCGTGTAGTTGGGGCTGGTCACCAGAACAGGCAAGGCATGGTGAGAGGCTTGGGAAAAGAGTAAGGAACTGGAGAGTGAGCTAATGATTGATTGTGCTTATCTGATGAAGCCTCTATGAAAATCCCTGAACTCATCCTTGTGTAGGCAGAGTAGCAGATCCCAGTGTCTTAAGAACAGGAGGAGCTGTGCTTTGGATCTTCCCTGACCTGTTCCCTTTTCCATCAGGCTGTTTATCTGTATCATATGTATTATCATTCGTAGTAAATAGATAAATGTAAATAAAGTGTTCCTTTTAGTACTTTGAACCACTTTGGAAAATGCATGAACCTAAGGAGGTGATTGTGAGAATCCCCAATTTATGACTGACTGGTTAGAAACACATGTGGTAACCTAGAGCTTGAGATTGGTACCTGAAGTGAAGGACAGTTTTTTGGTCTGAATCCTTAACCTGTTGCTAGTATCTGATGCTGTTTGCCAGTAGGGTATGTCAAAATTATCAAATTATGACAGCCTACCTACTGTTGCAGAATTGCTTGGTATTTTATCCACTTGCTTGTTTTTTGTAAAATGAAAGTGAAAGGCTTGATTGGAGACATTCAAAATTTTGGCATGTATACTCCATTAACTTTATATTTATCACATCAGAGAATACATAATGTATTGTGGCATTTGCACTGATGCTAAAATTGTTCTGTGTATTAAGTAATGAAAGTTGATATTATTTTGAAGTTAAACTTTTCCTTTTCTTTCAAGTTATTTGTGGGCAGATCTTTTATATTTTGCCAGTGTATAGTTCTTTATTAACTGCATTTATTGATTCAGCATGCATGGAGGATCATGTCTTGTTTTATTCTGTTAGAGATATGTTACCATTGATGTGTAGTTCTCATGTATGTGGGTTTCTTTTTTTTCTTTTTTTTTTTGGCACTGAGAATTGAATTCATGTCCTTGCACTTGCTGGGCAGCCACTGTACCTCCGAGCTATATCCCCAGCCTGTCTCATGTATTTTATGTCTTTTATGTGTTTTAATAATTTTATCATCTGTTACACTTTTTAATTGTCTTAAGAGTCTTAGATGTCCTCTTCTGGTTTTTCTTTTCCTTGTGTCTGTCTCTCTTTTTTGGTGTGTTTTTAATACTTCTTGATTCCTACCCATAATAAAACATTGAGTGTTTTATAGTTTTGGATTGTGAACTGATCAAAAGGGTTGTCTGTTAGAATCCTGAATAGCTTCATTGAGGGCCTGTCTTTACAGAGAAGTTTTGGTTTTCTTTTGCCAGACACCATGGACATGTTCCAGTGATGACTATTTTTTATCTTAAAATGGAAGTACAGTATAAGCCGGATGTTGTGGTGTACCACCATAATCTTGGCAGTCTGGTAGGCTGTGGAAGGATTGTAAGTTCGAGCCCACTGTGAGCAATTTAGCAATGTAGTGAAACCCTGCTTTAAAATAAAAAATAAAGGGCTGAGGATGCAGCTCAGTATGAAGGCCCTGGGTTTAATCACCAGTACTGCAATTAAAAAAATTGAAATATAATTTACATACTAAATGTGCAGATCTGAAGTATGCATTTTGTGGTTTTTTTAATTTTAAAGAGAATATAACCATGCAAAATAAAACAATAAAACCAATCAAAACAAACCAGTGTAAGTGACTGACACAGGACTTCAATACAAAATCAACAGTGGTTACCATAATGCCTCTTGTTGTCTTCAAAATAGCTGCAGATACCTTCAGACATAGTAAAAATCAAACAGAACAGAATAGAACCAATAAAAACAAAACAATGAATGCAATAAAAGACTTCAAAACAAGACAATAGTAAATCCAAAATGGCTACCATAATATATCTTGCTGTCTTTGAAATAGCTGTCCATGCCATTGGATATAATAAAATCAAACAAAACAAGACAATAAAACCCAACCCAACAAAACAATGAAAGTGAGGCAGGATTTCAAAACAAGATAATAGGGAATTAACAATGGCTGCCATCTTCATAAGGAGATCCCCCACTAGATGCCATGCTGCCTACTATTGTCCTGTAAATATATGTTCAGACGACTGGCCCTAGACCTGTAAAGTCAGTGAAACACCAAAACACCACAAACATCAAATTGCATTTCACTTGAATAGCTATCATCGCAGCCTGTGTTTCTCTGGATCAACCAGTCGCCTACCAGGGGAGTGGGAGTAGGGATGTGTTGGGGGGTTGGCTCTTCTTGTTGCCCAGCCCGCATGCCAGAAGGGGCTGGGGACTGGCTGTCACCCTGTTGGCAGTGGCCTGCGCATGGTGCTGGTTTGCAGAGAGGGCTTGCTTCTTGGTGAATGCTTGTTCTCTTCCCCCGCAGTCTGCAAATCACTCTTGACTCATGGGAAAAGGCTGGGGTCTGGCTGTCTCCCTGTCGGCAGCAGCCTGCGCATGGTGCTGGTTTGCAGGGAGGGCTTGCTTCTTGGTGAATGCTTGTTCTCTTCCCCCGCAGTCTGCAAATGACTCTGACTCATGGGAAAAGGCTGGGATTTGGCTGTCTCCCTGTCAGCAGCAGCCTGCACATGGTTCTGGTTCGCAGGGAGGGCTTGCTTCTTAATGAATTCTTGTTCTCTTCCCTGTAGTCTTTGAATGGCCAGCATTTTGAATTTTGACTTTAAGTACACACATGTTTTCATTACCCTCTTCAAGTAGAGATCACTTTTTATATTTATTTATTTATTTTTTTGCGGCACCGGGGATTGAACTCACAACCTTGCACCTGCCAGGGCAGGTGCTTAAGCCACTGAGCCAGACTCCTGGACTTCTTAATTTTTGGAGTTGGTAATTCCTGTTTTTATATATATATATATATATATATATATATATATACACACACACACATATATAATTCAAACCCTAAATTATGTGAGAGTACTCTTGTGGTTTCAGAGTCTTTGGTGAGTTTTAATTTCCTACCTTTTCAGAGCCTTTGCCAAGCAGAAAAGAAACTTCCTTGCTTCCTTTGCCAGTGGGCAAATTTTTCTACTCTATTTTTCTCATGGAGTTTGTGTTTGTGTAAGAATCTTAGTTCTAACACAGTCCTTCTTATATGCCAGTGCTCTGTCTCTGCTTTGCCACTGAAGCACAAGTACTTCAGTCTCTGAGATCAGAAAATTCTACATGGTTGTTGTAGCATTGGATCCAATATGTACTGCTTTTTACCTCTTCTTGTTCATTTTTGGTCTCTGGAGATTTCTCCTGCTTCCTTGATACTTGAGCTTTACATTGAAAGAGGTATTTATGTATTTTATCTTTTGTGTATGTCCAAATCAAATAAAAAAGGTTAACTAGTAGTTCTAGGTGTTATATAAAAAGAGGATTTTTTTTTTGTTTATCTCTTACTAAATTACCAGGAATAGAAATTATGACTTTTTTTTATGTTTGCCAAGCATAATGATCACATTCATCATAGGGAATTTATGCATAATACTGTACATCTTAATTCTTCTTTTTTCCCATTCCGCTCCCCTTCCTTGACTCCTTTATCCTACATAAGCTTTGTTTCCATGTTTCCCTTCCATTTTTATTTATTTATTTTTTTGTGGCACTGGGAATCGAACTCACAACTTCGCGCCTGCCAGGCAAGTGCTTAAGCCACTGAGCCAAACTCCTGGCCCTAGGTTTTTGAGACAGGGTCGCACTATGTAGTTCAGGCCCGCCTTGGGCACGTTGTAGCCCAAGCTGGCCTTGAACTCACAATACTCCTCATATCTCAGCCTCCAAGTGCTGGGATTAAAGGTGTGTGCAACCACACCCGGCCTCCATTGTCTTTTTTTAAAAATTCATTTTCCCTTCCCATTTGCATATGCCCTTCCTACTTCCCAATATCTTATCTTCCATTTTGCTCCTTATTTACCCTTTTGGTTTTTCACACAAGAGAAACAATGTAATACTTAAACTTCTGTGTCTGATTTATTTCACTCAAAATTATGGTCTCCAGGTACATCCAAAAAATTCTATGCTTTTTGTTTTAAATATTGGCTGCTCTTTTTTGAAGGTACATATATGATAGTTAAGCATGTTGTATTCTTGCTCATCTGCATATTGATGACTTCTTTAATTACAGGTAGGATTATGTAAGTAACCTCAAGGATCATGAAGTGAAATATTTAATGTAGATGTGGTTCATTTCATTTTTATGGATCAGTTCTAAACACTGTCTTAGTCACTTTTTTGCATAAATTACATCTTGAGAATTCATTGTTTCAGAGTAGATTTATTGAAACTGAACATTTTCCAGTATTTTTATTATGGGAAGGTGAGTTCAGGCTGAATATGTGTAACAAATTTGAGACTTTGGAAGATTTTGAGAAAATTTATTATCCTGACCTAATTGTAGTAATTAGATGTTTTGTACTGTAATGAATTTGTATAAAATTGTATAAAGTGACTGGTGTCTAGTCTGATTTGTGGTATGAGGCATTTTTACTTTCTTGGCATTAGAAATTTTGATATCCGTAATCAGTCTGACCTTGAACTCACTATGTAGCCCATGGCAAACTCATGGCAGTTTTCCCGTGTCAGCCTCCTGAGTGCTAGGATTACAGGTGTGTGCCACCATGCCAGGCTTGAAAATTTGATGTTTTCTTGCTTTGATTCCATAATGGTTGAAATGAAGCGTGTCTCTTATACTTCATTCCACTTAAGGATTATTTTCCAGAAAGCATTACAAATGAGTATCAGGTAAGACACAGCAATAAAATTGCATTCATGTGGACACTAGTGAACAATCTATAACAGCCTGGTGCTGGTTTTCATAATTTTTGATGAATAGCAGATGTGTATACTATTGCAAAATAGAACTGTAACTACACATATTTAATTCTTCAGTATCAACTAAATATGTTGGTCCTCTCTCAATTCAAAGAAAGAGTGGAACCTGTTGAACTAAAATAAGGGGACAAACAGACTGTGTAATTGAGGAGTTGGTGATAATTGATGAAAGATTTCTGCTGTGTATGTCTGTAGCCCGGCTTTCGAGAAGCCAAGGGAGATATTTGTCTTGTTGTTGTTGTTGTCCTTTTGAGACAGGGTTTTATGATGGAATTCAGACTGGACTTGAACTCGCTTTATAGCCCAGACTGGCCTCAAACTCTCAGTGATCCTCTTGCCTCAGCCTGTCGAGTGCTGGGATTACAGGTGTGTGTCACTATTCCTGGCCTGTGATATATTCTGAGTGTTTCTCAAGGCATGTTAAAACTGACTTTTAAACATGTTGCTGATAAAAGCCCCTGCAGAATATATTACTAAACTGATTGAATTTAGTAATGTTATTGTTACATACTTCTAGGTATCCACAGGTTTCTAACTATGGAAACATAAATAGAACAACCAAAACTATTCCTTAATCTTGCAAATCAATGAATTGTTTAGAAAGCGTTCAGAATAAAATGTTGAGGTAGTCAAGGTGTGTACTTCATAGTGTTAATTTTTAAGCGAGTAACAAGGGGGAGGTTTTCGATTTTCAGTGTCAGCTTTTGTTTTAGTAATACAAAATGTTTATGTCATATCCTAGTAGAGGTTCTTGAGAATATTTACCACCCCCACACTTAAAAGAAGTTTTCTTTTTTGCCTGCATCCTGTAGTCTCTATTCTGCTAGTCATGAGATGTATTCCCTTCTAGTAACTGACTTCTAGACAGAAACATTACACCTGTCTCTTGACTTTTTCTTTTTCTTTTTTTAAAAGGTTAACTCTGGCTGGGTGTGTTGGCACCTGGTTGTAGTCCTAAAAACACTGTGGGAGACTGAAGCAGGAAGATTGAGTTTGAGACCAGCCTGGGCTACAGAGAGTTCAAGTCTGTCCTGAACTGCATAGCCAGCCCCCTTCTTCAAGAAAACAAACAAACTGTCTTAAAAATTACAAAGTAGTGGCCTCTAAATTGCTCCCTATTTAATCTAAAACCTTACTATGTCATTCAAGCTTTTAGCAGTTGAGCTTCATGTACCAACCTGGTTTGTTCAAATTCTTTTACATAGCTTAACAGGTAGCCAGTGTCTGTGTATCTGTTACACATTTTAGTGCTGCAGATGGTCTTCCTTCCTCTCTCCATTTCGTATATAATTTGTTTGACATTCATTGTCCCCATGGTGCTCTCCATTGGCAGCTATACATTAATAAGCTATGTAAAGTTTCTGGAAAGCCTTCGAATTATTTTGAAAAATTACAGAAAACCTTTTAAGATTTTAAAATTACCTGTATAAAGTATGCTAATGTGAAAATTTGGAATGTTAAAACATTTATGGGTAGTTTTTGACGTACTTTAATAAACTTGAACTTTTTTTGGGCCACATAATCTCTTTGTGATACATATTATTTCAATATCTATAATTAGCATTATCTGTCTACTTTATAGAGGTGTATGTCTAGATTACAAGTATTTGAGGATGTAACGTATGACTCTTGTTTTATACTGCTCTTTCACCAAGGGATATAAACTGTTATTCATTTGACGGCAATAAAATATTGTAATTTATTTTTGTGCTACCATCTGGTATAAACAGTAAGTCCTCAGATAATCATAATCCAAGCTACAGAGTATATTCTCCTTCAGGAAGCCAAATCTGTTTTAATCCACAGGTGCTCAGGCAATGATGTCTTTTCTCTCCCCTCATGCTGAATGATGGGTTTCTGTTTGCAACATTGAATTCCCAGGGAAGGTTAGTCCTTGTTCTTCAATGTCACATCTCTCTCTTGGAGTGTGGCTCAGTAGCTTCTGTTCCACTGAAGGTCAACTGCATTGCTGCATCCTTGAGAGCCACAAGTGCTTCTCTCCTGACTCTCTTGGGCCTGTTGCCATTTTTTTGCTTTCCCTGGAGAAGGGCAATATCTCATGAAACATCCTCCGACTCCTTACTGAGGAGAAAAGTAGTGTAACTGCCATAGAGAACAAGCAAAGAGTTGCTATCTAGTTCCACAGACTGAGGAAAACCACTTATCAGGCTCTGTTTCTTATTCCTTCCTTTGGATACGGAATTTAGCTACTGTATTAGTCAATAACACAGAACACAACTTAAGGAGGAAAGGTTTAATTTAGCTCAGTTTGGGGATAGGGCTTCAGTCTATGGTCATGCGGCTCCCAGGCAGGAGCATCATGGAGGGAGAGTATGCACAGATGGGGAAACAGTACCATAGATGAATGGGCAAGTGACCACATACAATACCTGACACCATGCACCATGCTTGCTGACTCGCAGTCATACCCTGGAGCCTGCTTTAATGTCTTAGGTTTTTTTTTTTTTTTTTTTTTAAATCCAGTGAAGTTAATGTAATTCATGGTCATAGCTATTCTTGGGGAAATGGGTGAGATGAGAACTTGGTACCAAGTTCCAGGCTTTACAGGGTAGCAAACTGAAGCAAAAAAGACTTTTTTAAAAAAAATAATAAAGGACTTTTTTAGAGCAGTTTTAGATGTGCATCAAAAGTAGAACAAAATACTCCTAATTTCTCTCTTCCACTGTTATGTCACATTTCTCTTATACTGTGTGTAAACTGTACTTGTTGAATACATTATTGCTATTATCATTTTGAACAAATGGTTAGTACAGTTAAAAATAAGAAAAAGAAAACAAAAGTTGTTTTTTTTTGATGTTGTTGCTGTCACTAATGCTTCCTTTCTTTTTCTGATCCAGTTTCTGGCCTATATCATTTCCCTTCTTTCTGAAGAACTACTTTTAACATTCCTTGCAAGGTAGGTCTGCTAGACACATTTCTTTAAATTTGGTCTGAGAAACACTATCTCTCCTGCAGTTTTTAAAAAAATTTTTAAAAAATATTTTACAAAGAATAAAACCAAACAAAATAAAATAGAATAAAGCCAATCAAAACAAAACACTGAAAGTGATACAGGACTTCAAAACAAGATTATAGGAAATCAACAATGGCTACCATAATATATCTTGTTATCTTTGAAAGAGCTGCCCATGTCATCTGATATAGTAAAATCAAACAAAACACGATAAAACCAAACCACACAAAACAATGAAAATGATATAGGACTTTAAAACAAGATAATAGGGAATTAACAGTAGCTAACCGCCTTCAGAACAAAATAGTTGCTATATTGCATGTTGTTTTCCTCTAAATAGTTGCTCAGACTACTGGGTTTATGTCTGCAAAGTTAATCAAATACTAAACACTTAAAGCATTAAGTTTTTTTTTTTTTTGTTTTTACTTCTGTAGTTATCATCTCAGTCTGTGTTTCTCCAGATTGGCGGGTTGCTTATGGGGGATGGGGAAGGGGAGGGGAGCACAGCTAGGCTCTTCTTGTCTCCCAGACCATGTGTCAGCTGGCTCACAGGAAGGGGTTGGCTTCTTGTTTCACCTCCCCATGGCCCTTGACTACCTATCCTTCAGTTCTGAAGAGTAATTTTTTTAGGGTACAGAATTCTACATTGGTAGTCCCCCTCCCCCGTATTTTATTCTTCTCTTTCTTGCATTTCTGAAAAGTTTGATATAATTCTTTTGCATCAATGTAGGTAAGGTGTTTTTCTCTTCTGTCAGATTTTCCTGTGTTTGGTTTTCTGCAGTTAGAATAAAATATGCCAAGTTTTGTTTTGAATTTGTCCTGCATGATGTTTTGAGCTTGGCACTGTCATTTGGTATCTGACTTTAATTTTGGGGAAATTCTAAGTCATCATTGCTTCAAATATTTCCTTTATAAGCTTTTACACCTTTTATAATTGTCCACTGTTCTTAGCTGTCCTGTTCATGTATTTCAGTCTTTTTTTCTATTTGTTTTTCATTTTTGGAAGTTTCTGTTGCTGTGTCCTCAACTCTAGAGGTTCTTTTCTTAGCCAAGTCCAATCTGTTAAACAGCTTATCAAATGCAGTCTTTATTTTTATTCAGTGTTTTTGATCTTTAGCATTTCTTCTTTTAATTTTTCATAGAATTTTCATCTTTTTCGTACATTATCCATCTGTTCTTACACGTCTTTAGCTAATTCCCTTAGCATTCTCAGTATATAATCACCATTGTTTTAATTTTGTTGTTGTTGTTGTTGTTGGTACCGGCGATTGAACTCACAACCTTGCACCTGCCAAGGAGGTGCTGAAGCCACTAAGCCAAACTCCTGGCCCTGTTTTTTTTGAGGCAGGGTTGCACTATGTAGTTCAGGCCGGCCTTGCTTACATAGCCCAAGCCAGCCTCAAACTCAGAAGGCTCTACCTACCTCAGCCTCCCGAGTGCTGGGATTAAAGGCGTGCGCCACCACGCCTGGCTTGTTTTAAATTTCTAACCTGCTCACTGCAACATCTTAGCCATATCTGAGTGTTTTTCTGAGGTCAGCTCTGTGTCTTGGAACTGCTTTTTTTTTTTTTTTTGAAGTATTCCTTATAATTTGGGCTGAAAGTTGGATATATAGGCCTTTAATAATGTAGTAGTGAGGGGAGGAAAAGCAGACTGTAGTCCTATGACTGCGTCTCAACCTTCTAGGGAACTTGTGCTCTGGATTGAAAGCTTCACAAGTGCTTCTTGTCCCTCCCCACCTCACTTAAGATAGGACAGGATGGTTAGAAATAGTCTTTCTTTTCCTGTTTGTGGCAAAGTAGAGGGAGCCAGAGTTGGGTATTTTCAGCAGGTCAGATAGGCTGTGATAAAACTTCATCAGGTTAGGCTCTGGTAAGATAGATACTCTGGAATATTTAGAAGTGTTTACTTTTCTCCCTCTGTTGTAGGAATTGGAGGACTTCTTTTGGTCTTCACTGTGAGGATCTGGTTGAACCGGAGGTAAAATTCAAAATGTGAAGGGTAAAGGGGTACCTATTTGACTGACTCATTCTGGAGTTTTGTCTGTTTTAAAAAAAGCTTTGTTCTGTAGTTGATACTGGCCTTGAATCTGAGTGTAACCCAGGTTAGCCTCAAACTGATAATGCCCGTGCTTCAGTGCTGGAATTCCTGACTAAAGTGTGTACATATGTATTTGTTATTATTTTGTGAGATAGTGTCTTGTTATATAGTTAAGACTAGCCTTGAACTCACTGTGTAGCTAGGCTGACCTTGAACTGGTGGGAATCTTGGTTCAATCTCCAAATGCTGGGATTATAGGCCTGCACCGTACCTGACTTTAGTGGAAATTTAAGTTTAAGATTTGTTCATACTGAGCCTTGTTAATTTCAGTTTAGAGTTTCCTGCTTCAGTGGGGTTTGCTGTGGAAGTTTCTGCCCATGTGTTTCTGCTCTGGCGAATTACGGTTCTGTGTATCTACTTGTGTTTTGGGGTAGTGGTTTGCCCTGTAATCTTTCTTTTCTAATGGATCTAAGAAGAGCTGATTTTATTCAGTTCAGCTTTTTGCTTGCTGTTAGGATGGAGTAACAACTTTTACTTTTATGCTGCAGTTGAAAATGAATGTCAGGCCTTTGCTTTTTACATAAAAAATCTGAATACATGAAGCATGGGTGAAGAATAATACAACATTTAGGAATTAGAAGCATCTTATATAGTGTGGTCTGGAATCTTAATTTCAACAGGCATATTAAGTTTTTAATTTGGATTAGGGCAGATATCCAGGGTATAGAGCCTGTATGCTTTTACCTTATTTACATCCTTGATCTTAGTCTAGTTGTTTGTATTGAGGGTGTTTGAGCTACTGAATGTGTCATTTATTATTTTAAACTGGTACTTTTCAGTGGATTAAACTGTTTAAGCCACGCGTGGTGGCACATACCTGTAATCTCAGCACTCAGGAGACTGAGGCAAGAGGATGGTGTGAGTTCAAGACCAATCTGGGCTACAAGGTGAGCTTAAGGCCAGCCTGAACTGCATAGTGAGACCCTGTCCCAGAGAGACCAAAAAACAAAACAAAACACAACAACTGTTTAAAAATAATTATAATAAATGGGGGTGAATAAGAAATTCACACGATCACTGTTTATATGTAAGATGGTCAAAATGGAAATAAAAGCAGTATAATGAATCTGTAACTTTTTACGGTTTCATTAATTGTTTTAATGACAGACGCTTAAATGGCATTCTCAGAACTTGGTTGTAAGATAAAATATACAGTGAGTTTCCTTAAAGATTTTCGTTTGCGCCTAATCAGTATCACACAGCAATCTGGAAGTGGAGTTTTCTAAAATGAGTTTCATAGAGATTATGAAAAGTAGCATGTACCTGCAAATATGAAGACTTGATACTCTTTAGCAGAATTGAGGAAGGCTGAAAAAATATATGTTTGCCTGAAGAATGAGTGGTTAGATTTTACATGTATAAGAGGACAAGAAACATCATGCATGACTGTCAGATCTGTAGAATTTTTACAGCCAGAATTAACATTAATGAATACAAATTAAAAACAATCAGGAGGTTGAGGGATCTCATGATGGTGTGTAGACTGGGATAGAATAATCTATTTGTATTAGAAATGTGTAAAGCTGCCTCACTGAAGAGGGTCGGAAGCAAAGATGTGGACCTAAATAGAACTTGTAATGGGAGAGGAAATTGCACATGGTCACTGGTTGCAGTGTACTTTAGTTGATAACATTGCTTCCTATACTTAACAATCCTGATACCTTTGGTATTGTATTACAAACCAGATTAAACAATTAAGGGCATTGATGGCAGGTGGTGGGAGCTAGATTTCTCACTGTCAGAGTGGAAAGCTACAGATAAGCAAGGGGGACAGCTACAGTGAGCAGGTGATGCTACAGTAGAATCGGTGACATTAGTGTTAACTCCTGTTTAGCTTAATCTAGAAATAGTTTACCTTTTAAATAAACTTATTTCATTAACATGAAGGCAATTAAAAACAAAAGCCTCAGCCTGAAATTAACATATATTCAAAACAAAGCATTGTACAAATAGTGGAAAAATTACCTAGTATTTGCAGTATTTGAAATAAGTAGTATTGTAATATTTGTTAAATCTCAGGGATGAGGGGAGAATTCTAGGCCCAAACCTATGTATTATCAACTCTCATGTTGAATTCTAGTATGAGAGAGATTTATATTGATAGGAACATGGAAATTTCTTGCTCATGGAGTAGTGATTGTGTTTTGGAGTATTTGTAGCTTCCTTAATTGTTAAGCATTTGGGCCACATTTCCCTTTTTCATTCCCAAGAGAAATATAGTAACAGTTTTTCTGTATCTAATACTTGTACCTAATTTTTACTTAAACACTTGGTATGTGGGATACTTGGGAATTCATTCCAAGACATTCAGGAAGGTTCTAATAAATGACCATCACATGCTCATAAAGGTATGAGAAAAATCAGGTCTGTTTTTTCTCTGATGAAATGAGGGCTTAAATTAAATAATTAGATCTTGCCAAAAAACCTTGGAGGATCTTCATAATTATTTTTGTTAACTAATGGCAGAAGGAATTACCACATTGTCCAGGAGAATGATATAAAATACTTCATTTTGGTGTTGGACTGTGTTACATTTAATTTTGGGTTCAGAACATAGAGTCAGACGTGATTGAGATTTAATGGATGTTTTTTCTGAATTGATCTAGGAATAGTGGTTTATAGACTTACTAGATAGATGCCTTAATATTATTTAGTTTTATATGAAACATTTACTATTAAATATTGACTATTTTCTGATATTACAAAGAGACATATGAGGAAAAATACACTTTGGTTTTATTCTGTTGCAGTGCATATTCTAATTTAATAGTTAATGGGTGGAGCTCAAGATTTTGCTGAGGCTATTGGTCCAAGGACCACACTTTAAGTAACAAGGGTTTAGAGCAGGGATAGGCAGATACTGTATTTTCTGTAAAGCCTCTCCTGAATGTGTTAGTCTTGGCAAGCTACATAATATCCCTGTTGGCTTGGTATTTCTTCATTCCTCCCTCTTTTCCTTCTCTCCCTCAAAAAATACAGAAACCATTCGTAGCTTGTAGAACCATATGAAAACAGGGCCTGGGTCAGATTTTACCTGCTGGTCCTTGTTTGTCTGTATCTGCTTTAGAGAAAGGGTATGTGCATTTAGTTGTTGACAGACACAAAAATTGTAAAATTGTTTCTTATGACTTTCCTGCATTTCATATGATATAATTTTTACTTGACAGATTGATAAGGTGAATTATTGCTGGTGGTTTGTGTTTTGTTGCTTAGAAAATTTTTTATTTTAATTGAGGTTATAATTTACATACTGTAAAATTCACCCTTTTTAGTTTATGATATCATAAATATTGACAAATACATACCATTTAATCAGAGGTAATACCAGATAATAAAGTGGCAAGAACTATTTTAATCAGTAGTGTTTTGTTGCAATAGAGAAAAGCTCAGTGTGAATTGAACTCTTAATTTGTACAGATGTGCTTTGGTTACTTTTCTGTCATTGCTAAGACAAAATACCTGACACCCAACATTAAAGAAGAAAAGGTTTATTTCACTCAGTTTGTGGAGGTTTTAGTCCATAATCAGCTGGCTTCAAGCCAGCGTGGTGTGGCAGAGAGACAGTAGTTCACGGCAAGGACAGAAGACAGCAAAAGCAACAAGAGCTAAATAGGGGAAAACAAGCCTCTTTTCCTCCCTTATATTGTATGCAGGATGCCTGCCCTAGTGTGGGCGTAGCACTCACACCGATTCCATCTTCCTCTTGCACAGGCTCAGAATGTTTACAAAGAGAGGACCCTGACCCCCCTGCCGAGTCAGTTAGTTAAAGTTCTAAACTTCTCAAGTGGACCCAATGAATCAACCATTACAGCATCCTAAAGCATAAACCTCTCAACACCTTAGAATTTGTTCCTTTTTTTTTTTTTTTTTTTGGTCTGGTGCTAGAGATGGAACTCACGACCTCACACCTGCCAGGCAGGTGCTTAAGCCACTTAGCCAAACTCCCAGCCCTTACACCCTAGAATCTGAACTGCTAAATCACTTAGTTAACCTTTTAAACTTCTCAAATTGACACAATGTATCAACCATTACAAGATGTGACTTTTGAAAGGAGGTCCATGAGAAGGAAAAGGAACAGCATTGGAAAAGAAAAAATCATTTCTTTGTAGACTTGATTACATATACAAAAACTCTACAGGTAGTTACTAGAACCAATAAAATGTATCAAGCAAGATGGTATGTTAGCTTTTTGTCACTGTGACAAAATACTTAAGAAAAACAACTCAAGGAGCACTTCCTTTGGCTCAAGGTTTCAGTCCATGGCTAGCTGGTTTCATTGCACTGAATTTGTGGAGACGTAGAACCATCATGGTGAAAGGGCTTGGCAAAGGAAAGCTGCTTACCTCACTGTAGCCTGGAAACAGAGAGGAAGGGGCCAGGGACAAGATACACCCTTAAAAGCCATGTTCCTTGCTACTCTTGAAATTCCCAGGGTGAGGATGGTTAGAGGATGGAAAAAAGGACAGGAGTCAGAATACAGAAAAAAGACCTGATGGAGCCTTCTCTCTTGTTGGGAGAAAAATTAAGGTTGGAAGAATGAGGAAGAGGAGACGGGAGAAAGAGGAGCAGGAGAAGCATCCCAAGGACTGCACTGTGTAGTGCACTTGTGTATACACTCCAGAGGTTGAATGGTATGTGAAATCCCTCCACCTAATAGCTTATCCACCTGGCTTGCCTCAGCACAGTGTCCTCGAGACGAGAGCAGCTTATTCATGTGACTTGTCTCAGGCACTCTGTGTTCTTGAGGCTGGCCTTACTCTGGCCTGAACGCACGTGTGATCGACCCACCCGTGTGATCAGTCTCTAGCTTCTGTCGCTCCCCGCGCTCCTGTGACTTGCATGATGCATTTAGGCCTCCTAATTGAGCCCATTGAGCTATGAGCTTTTTAGAGCTGTCATAATCTAGTCACTTCCTAAAATCCATTAGCTGTCAACCCAGTCTTCAACACAATATTTTGGGGTACATTTTGGATCCCAACCTTAACAGTTAATATAATAAAAGATCAATTTTATTTCTGTACAATAGTAGTGAACAATTAGAAATTAAGCAGTATGATTTACAATAGAACCATAAAACATGAAATAGTGTACTTAAGTATTTATTATGTATAACACAATGTGCAGGATCAGGATGCTGAAGACTATAAAACATTGGTGGAAGGAATCAAATATCTGTTACTTTTAGGCTTCTGGTGGGAGTGCTGAATGGCAGAGAGCACATCATGGAACTAAATGCTCACCTCGTGTCAAAACGAAGAGGACTGGGGAGGTGCTACAGTTCTCTTCAGTAATATACTCTTAGTGACTCCTGGATCTCCTGTAAGGGTCCCTAGAGGTCTGTAGTGTCCCCCCTTCCACCCAGCTTTTAACACGTGACCCTTTGGTGTCTTTAGATTTGACCTAATTTTTTTCTTTATTTAATACTTAAAGCCCAAAGCACAATCTTCAAAGAAATTCTTCTCCTTTTCTCCTCCTCCTTCATTGTGCCTTGTTTCATTGGCTAAGACATCCTCTAGATGTTTAACTGGAATCATCAGAACAGACATTACTTACATCCAAAGTAGTATTCACAATAGTAGCATTAAATATAACCACAAGTATTTTTATAGAGATACATTTATCAAGATGAGGAAGTTCCCTTTTATTCCTAGTTTGCTGAGTGTGTTTAGTACAAATTGAAGGTGAATTCATGAATTTTATCAAGTGCTTTTTCTGTGTCTGTTGAGAGGAAATAATGTTTTTCTTTATTAGTTTGTTAACGATGAATTTCATTGGTTTTCTAATGTTCAACCAGCCTTTTATTTCTGAAATTAACCACACTTGGTTCTGAAAAACTATTGTTGTTGGATGTGATTTGCTTAGAAATTTTTTGCATTTGCAAGATGCTGATCTATAGCTTCCTTCCCGCTTATTTCTTGCAGTGTTACTTTCTAATTTTGGAATCAGTATAAAGTTGGTTACAGAAATTGCTTTGGGTTTTTATTGTTTTCTTTTATCCCCCTTGCCCTAGCTCTGAAAACATTTATGTAAATTTAATAGTTTATTCTTGAAAAACTTGATATAATTTACCAGTTTAGCTATTGAGAACTTGAGTTTCTTTATTGAAAAATTTTAAACTATATAGGAGTTAACAGGTATAGGAGTGCTTATATTATCTCTCCATGAGGAAGCTTTTTTGTTTATATTTTTCTGTTGCCGCATTTAGGGCATAAAGTTGTTTGAAGCAGTATTTCATTACATTTTTAATATTTATATGATCTTTCATTCCTCATAATGGTAACTAGTGACTTCTTTTGTTTTAGTAAGTCCAGTTAAAGTTTTATCTTGTTTGTTTGTTTTGGGGGCAGTGCTAGCATACTGGGGATGGGACCCTACTGCCCTTGCTTTGAACTACATCCCCAACCTCCTGTTCCTCCCTCCCTGTTCATTTTCGTTTTTGTTTTTGTTTATTTTGAGACAGTCTCACTAAATTGCCCAGGCCAGGCTCAAACTTGCTATCCTTCTGCCCCAGTCTCCCATTGTGTTGAAATTACAGGTATGTGCCACCATGTCCATATTTCACCTCTCTCTCTCTCTTTCTCTCTGTCTCTCTCTGTCTCTGTCTCTCCAGTTTTATTGCTTTTTGGTATTATTTCCTACTTTTGTCTCGTTTTTAATTTACTTTTTTTTTTCTAGATCCATAAAAACCATAGAGTGGGAAACCTTTTTGTAATGTAAACATCTAAACACTTTTAGTTGCACCTCACAAAACTTGATGTATTTCCAGTTTTATTCAGACTGCTAATTTCCTTTGTAAAGTTTAGAGGTCCTCAAAACTGCTCACACTTTTGACATATGTTACAAATTTGAGGTTCCTGAGGCCACCTTCAGATTTGATAATTCACTAGAAAAATTCTTGAGATTTACTGAAAGCTGTTATATGCGTATGATTTGTTTCAATAAAAACGTGAAGTAAAATAGTCCAGGGTAGAGGCACACAGGACAAGGATTGAGGAGCGTTCTGCGTGTAGTTGGCTTGTCAGTGCCTGCGTCTAGTAGTGGCATTGTATGTGGAGCATTGCCAACCAGGGAGGCTCACTTGAACCTTGTCATACAGAGTTTTTATTAGGACTTGGTTGTGTAGGCATGATTGTCTCCATAACTGACCTTAATTTCCAGCGCCTCTTTACCCAGAGCCTCTCTGTGGCTCATCGGTAGCATAAAGACAGTCCATTCAAGGTCTTAGAGATTACTTAACCATCACAAGGCAAAGTCCAGATCTCTCTTTGAGCACGGTTGGTTAATCCTTTATTGCATATGTGCGTTTAGAAGTATATTAGTTAATCTCTCAAGTTAAGAATTTTCTGGGTATTTTTGTTACAGATATCTCATTCTATTATGGGTAGATTATATTGTATGATTTCAGTTTTTCTTTTTTGTATGGCCCGTGTGGTCTGTTATTGTGACTCTTATTTTTGTACTTGAGAAGAATGTGTATTCAACTGTTTTGGGCTGCTTTCTTCTGGACCATTGGAATATTTTACCTAAGATTAGAATTGTTTTTTAGTTCTTGAAAGTTTTGTAGAATTTATCAATAAATATCTAGGCTTTCTCTCTCACCTAAGAAAATGAAACTACTGTTTCACTTTTACTCACTTTTTAAAACTTTACCTCAGCATAACTTTGTTCAAATATTTTTTTCTGTATGTTTCTTGATGGTATATTAGCTTTTCTAATAATGCATACATCTTCTGTTATGCTTTACCTGTATCTAACAGTTTCATTATTTTTACCTAATAATTTAGTTATCTTGCTATAATTTCCATTGATTTGTTTTTGTGAACCATGTGTTATTTAAGAAACACTTTGTTCGAAACCTGGAGCACTGAGCTACATCCCCAGCTCATTTCTTCTCCCCTCCCCTCTCCTCCCCTTTTCTTTACCTTTTTTTTCTTCCTCTCCCCGCTTCCCTTCCCTCCCCTCCCCTCCCCTTCCCTTTCCTTTCTCTTCCCTCCCCTCCCCTCCTAAGTTGACCATGATTACAAGTGTGCACCACCATGCCCAGTTTACAAGTGTAAATTTTAATGTAAGACAGATGGGGAGGGGTCCCCCCCAGTTGTTGATTTCTAGCTTAATTACATTACAGTCATCCTATGACATTTCTATCAGTCTTGTGATATTTAAGACTTGCATGTGGTCCAAGATATGACGGTCAGGTGTTTTAAATGTTCCATGTGTACTTGAAAAGATTGCTTTCTGCATGTTTTGAGTGTATTATTTTAAAATCAAGCATGTTAGTTCTGTTGAAATGTTTTGGTTCTTCAGTGAATTTTTAAAAATGTGATTCTGAAAAAAATGAAGGCAAGTGCTCTACCATTGAGCTACATCGTCAGCTCCTTAATTTTTAAAAGTTTGATCTGTTGCTGAGAGAAATGTTAAAATCTTTTGCTTTGGAAATTGATTTGATAATTTCTTTATATACATCTGCCTGTTTTGCTTTGTGTGCTTACTTTAAAATATGGATAGGTATGGAGTTATCTTCCTGATGTACCTGATACTGTACCCAGTAACTTACTTTATTGACACTAGTGCATTTTGCCTTTGCTCTCGGTTGATTTTTAGTTTTCCATTATTTATTCTTTCTGTGTGTTTTTCCGGGTGTTTTGTTTTGGTACTGGGAATTGAACTCAGAACCTTGCACTTGCCAGGCAGGCACTTAGGCCACTGAGCTGTATCCCTGGCTAAGTGTTTCTTTTTTAAACCGTGTGATTGGATTTTTAGTTTGACTTTAAATCCTTTGTGACAGTTTGTCTTTTACAGAGTGTTTTGTCCATTTGTGCTTTTTGTAACTACAATCATTCAACATTGGGCATATGTTCTGCGAAATGTATTGATTGGTACGCAGTTTTATCCTTTTGAGAACATCATATATTTATACAAACTATGGGTGACAGACTCTTCGGCTTTGTCTGAAAATGCCTTCATTTTGCTCTTGTTCTTTTTTGTATACTTTACATTTCCAGGTTAACAGATGTTTTCTCTTACCATATTGATGTTATCATTTTGCCATCTGTAATCTTTCTTTGTTACTGAAATACAGTAGTCTCTCATATCTATAGTTTTGCTTTTTATGGTTTCAGTTGGCCCATAATCAACCATGGGCCCAGAACGTCTTGGGATGTATTACCTATAGATAACTGGGAAGACTACTGTGGCCAGTTACTCTTAATGTCATTCCTTTCTGACTACAGCTTCAGTGTGACTTGTTGAGATTTTTATTTCTTATTATGCCACTTGAGATTTGTTGAGTTTTATAATTTTGGAGGCTGAAAAAGTTTTGAATATTGACTTTGCCTAATTCCTCTGGAATTCTTCCATTTTTGTTTTTTTCTCTTAACTCTTACCTTCCATGTCTTTCAGTCCCTTTTTTTAATCATTTCTTTTTCTCTTTATGTTTAGCACTGAAGAGATTGTGTGAAATAATCATCCTATTCGTTAGTTATCTTTTCACAGTCAAGTATTACTGCCATTTCTTTCACTGTGTGATTACATATGTATTTTTCTCTTAGTTTACGCCTAGAAAGTGTGCATGTTGGGTATCTGGCCTTTTGTGGATTCTGTCATCCACATAAGATTATCTGTAGTTTCTCGAGAATGTCTCTTGCTCTTCCACTGAGGTGTAGCCAATAGAATGGGTTCCCTCACTGCTAGATTATTGTGTATCTTTTCTTGTTCTTTTTTTTTTTTTTTTTAACTCACATTCCTTTAATTTTCTACAACTGCAGACATGCATTTTAAAACACCACTTTTAAGCCTGGCATACTGGCACATACCCGTAATCCCCCTACTCAGGAGGCTGAGGCAGGAGTGTCACTGAGTTTGTGGTCAGCCTGGGTTGTGGGTTATAATGAGTTCAAAGCCAGTCTAAACTACATAATGAGACCCCGTTTCAAAACAAAACTACTTGTAAACTTTGGCATTTTTAAGTGTTCTATAGTAGGACAACTTCTAATCTTGTGTGGTACCTGAACCAGAATTTTGTTTTCCTTCCCAAAAATTTATTTTCTTTTTAAATTCTTATTTTGCACTATTTCTAATACTGAAGTTAAATACGTGCAGAATAAATTTAAAATGGTCACTTAATACATATGCTTCTGACTTGTTCGTTTGCTTAAAATAACTTTCTTTTCTAGTTTTCGTCTATCTTTCTTTCTTTCTTTCTTTTTCCATTTCCCTCTTTTCTTTTCCCTTTTCCCTTTTCCCTGTGATTAACCTTGACTTTTATTCTTTTGACCTGTCTAAGGCTAAGGTGAAATTGTAGGTAATTTATTCTTGCCTCTTGTCCCTAGGGAGTCATAAATAGCTGTAACATTAATACTATTGTCAGGAGACTAGAGATCTATGTGCTGTTTTGCTTTTGACTCTTTTGAGTCTCAGATAGAAACTGAAGATTTTGACAACCTAACATTGCTCCCTGCAGCAAAGAGGAGTGAGGTGGCTTTGAGGGTATGTATTGCTCTTTGTATATGTCTGAGTAAGCCTCTGAGATTTCCTTGCTGATTTATATGGATTTGAAAAAAGAGGGTAATCAGTGATGACTTTTATTTTAGGAGTGTTAAAAAACTTGGAAGCACTTAAAAATATGTAACTTCTTTCTGGTGAAAACAGAAAATTTTATCAGTTGGTTTTTGAGTAATGCGGTTTTGTCATAACAGTTTTTTTTTTTTTAAATCTTGATATCTTACCTGTACCTCCTTTAAGGGAAAAATCTAAAGATTTCATAATTACTAAGAAAAAACATTTTTATGATCATTTTTATATTTTATTTATTATAGCCAGGGGCAGATTCAGATTAACCAGTGTCAAAGTAAGACATTGTCAAAGTGACTATAATAAATTGTGTCTATTTTGTTGGAAGTTCCTAGATAATTTAGCATTGCCGTTTGGGAACATCTAAACTACGGACAAATACTATGTAAGAATATTTGTTGTAACACTCATTCATAATTTCATAAGTAAAATTAGACTGTATAATATATTGATGAAGTAATAAATTAAAACCTTGGTCTAAATGAGGTGAGTATCAAAAGCTTTAAAGGCTACAGGAGAAATTTGAAAATCTATTTTTACTCATAGAAGTTTTACTTAAACTTTAAGCAGCAGTTTTAAACTTTTAAAATAGTCTTCCTCTGTTTGTAAAGCTTTTGAAAGAAATATGAAAAGCTGTTGTGAGAAGGAATTTATTTGGTGCTTTGCTCCCTTATATGGTCTTGCACAAGCTAGAGACCAAGTACTCTCCCACACTCAGAGGGCTAATGATTAGCTAGTGTTTTACTTCAGTTAGTTAATAAGTTAAACACATTATCTCCACCTGTACAAAAATAGAAAGCTATGGATCGACAAGTGCTTGAGAAAGTCATATTCCTCTTTATTTTAAAAACCCTGTCTGAACAAATTAGAATTCATCAGAGGAATAATTTTATAAAGTTAATTTGTTTTGTTTTGCTTTGCTTTGCTTTTTGAACCAGGGTCTTGCTATGTAATTCAGACTGACCTTGAACTCATTATGCAATCCAGGCTAGCCTCAAATGCATGGCAGACCTTCTGCCTCAGCCTCTTGGTGCTGGAGTTATAGGTGTGTGCCACCATGGCCTGCAAAATGTTGATTGCTTTTTTCTTTTTGTATATCAGGAATCGAACTCAAGACCATGCACTTGCCGTGCAAGTGCTTGTGCCGCTGAACTGTATTTCTGGCAAAATGTTGATTCTTGAGACCCAGCTTAGACTGGTTTAATTAGAACTTTCGATGAAAGAACCCAAGCTGTTGATAATTTTAATAAGTTTCTCATGTGTTGTCAAGGTTGAAATTTTATTCTGTGGGGTTTTGGTGAGGCTAGGATGGTGGTGTTAGGAATGGAACCCAGAGTCTAGGCATTCTAGGCAAGTACTCTCACTGAGCCTCACCCCATCTTCTGCTGTAGGTGTTTACTGAAGCTGCTGGTATTTTATGTGTGTTTAGGTAGAGGTGAGAAGGGCAGATAAGCAGTCCTAGAAACATTATGCTAAAGGTAATTATTCATAAAATTTTAGTTTCTTAATGTTTAGATATTGATTATCTATGCTAAGACAGGGTGATTGCAAGTTTGAGTCCAGTGTGGCAATTTAGTGAGACCCTATTTCAAACTGAAGAAAAATGGCTGGCAGTGTAGTTCAGTGGGAAAGCCTGGGGTTCAATTCCCAGTACCAAAACCAAACAAAACATGACTGGTTCCTATGTATTGGTGATTCTTGGGGTTTGAAGTTACGAATATATGTTAAAGCAAACAGTTTAGTTGGATTGTATTTTTCAGATACCCTATTGTTTCATTAATTATAGTGAAGTATCAGATTTTAATATTAGGTTACTTTTTTTCATCTGTCATAAATTCCCTGAATATTACGTTGCATTGCACTTGATGGCATAGGCGTATAGTCCCAGCACTCAGGATGCTGAGGCAGGAGGATTACTGTGAGTTTGAGGCTAACTTGGGCTACATAGTGAGTCCAAGGCCAGCCTAACCTATATAGTGAGACCCTGTCTCAAACCCACCCCCAAAAATCCCCCCCAAAATATTACATTGCATTGAGACACTGTTTCAGACACCTGTAGAAGAGTCAGGATGTGATGTGGTTGACATTGTTGACTTTAGCCTGTAGTGAGAGGGATCACAGTAGATTGTGGAAAAATGTGAAACTTTGGAAACATGCCGTTTGTAGGAAGACAATAGTTCCAAAGTGATGCTTTGGTTGGTGTTTGGATTTGAGAGTGTATGTTGGTTTTCATAGTTTTAGCAATAGAAGTCTCTCTTATCACAAAAGATTATGTTGGGGCTGGGGATATAGGTCAGCAGCATAAGCGCCTGCCTGGCAAGTGCCAGGTCATGAGTTCAATCCCTGATCCCCCCCCCCCCCAAAAAAAAGATTGTGGTTAAAGAAGATCTTGGATTACTCAGAGACGTTCCTAAATGTAGAACATCAGTGAAGGTACCATCGTCAGGTGACATGCTCACACTGTTGGCACTTTTGACACAAAGTGACAGATAACTCCTAAAACTTTTGTTACTATTCCTTTTTAAAAGTAAAGGAGTTATTATTGTGAACTGGGTTGAATTAGCTCTTTCTATTGCCTTCAGTCTCACCAGAATGAATTGTTTGTAGTGCTTGATGCTTTTACTTCATCATTTGCCTCTGCCCCCTTTTCATGCTTCTGGTTTTCTAAGTTGGGATTGACTCACCCCAACTGGTAATGGAGTTGTTTAAATGAACTGATTATCTGTTCTTGTTGTTGCTTGTGGTTTTGTTGTTATATCTATGAAACCATTGTCTAATTGAAAGTCATGAAAATTTGCTCTAATGTCTTCTAAGAGTTGATCTTATACAATTAGGTGTTTATAAGTTAATTTTTGTCTATGGTATGAGATAGAGGCCCAACTGCATTCTTTTGGATGTGAATATCCACTTTGTTGAACATACTATTTCTCTCCACTGAATTGTTTTCATACCCTCATTGATGATTAGTTTATTATAAATACAAGATTTAGTTTTGTGTGTCTTGCTAAAAAACAATTGGTACTCATTCTGAAAACAAAGAAACTGCGTAATCAGTTGGGGAAGGTACAGTAATACCTCGGTTCATTAACACTTTCGTTTGCATGTAAGTTGGTTCACAAACAGTTTGGCATAGTTTGACTTTTGTTTGCAAACTCTGTTTCAGGTGACAAACATGACTGCAGTCGTCTTTTCCCACACAGTGTGACCATGTTTTCCAAAATTGTAGAACAGGTTTCGTGTGTGAACCGAGGTACCACTTTTTGCGTTTGTGATAGAATGATTAATTTCAGAGCACATGGAAAGTGGTGTGGGAAGTTGTGTTAGTTTTCCATCACTATAACAGAGTTCCTAAGATAAACACTTAGAACGAGAAAAGGTTATTATGGCTCACAGTTTCAGCCTCAGTTTCTGTTGCTTTTGGAATTTGTGACAAAACAGCATATCATGGTAGAGGGAGCATGCAGCAGAAGAAAGCATCCCACCTGAGAGGGTACTGCAAGCAAAAAAGAGAAACAAGAAACTTGGCTTCCAGTACCCCTTCAAGGACCCAGTGCCAGTGATATAATTTCCTTACAGTTGGTCCTACCTCCTACAGGTTGCACTGTCTTCTAGTAGCATCATAAGCTGGAGGTGAAGCTTCAACACATGGGGCTTTGAGGGGAACAATTAAGAGCCAAACTACAGCAGAAGTCTAGGTACAAGGCACTGTTATGATTGTTGATTAGTTTTATTGGGATATGAGAAATTGACCCTAAACTAGGCTGTTTGAATTTGGAGAGGTGATCATATCCAAGAAAACTGTGTGATATCATCAGGGTTGTGAATAACAAAATTGTCATTCTGCCTAACTTGACTGCAGAAACTAAAAATCCAAGGCCACTCTAGCTCCTCTTTCTCACTTCTTATAATCCACCAGTTAGCAGTCCTTCTTGATTCTGTTTTCTAAATATCCATTGGATTTGTCACTTCTTAGATAGTCTTCAGGACCTCATGTGTTTCACCTGAGTGAAAAATTATAGGTAGGTATATTAGTGTTGTTTTTTTTAAATTTGACTTTAAAGCAAGGTTACATAATGTTTATGGTAGGATATGCAGAAAGTGATAAGGTGTTCAGAAATCTGTCAGATTTTGGCTTATGGAAGATGGAAATGTTCTATATCTCCCTCTCTTTTATGTTTATGTGTTGAATTAAGAGAACATGGGCATAAGAAAGTGAGTTAGTCTGTGCCTTGGTGAGTGGACCCAGAGGAGAGCAGTAGAAAATCATAACTGCTTTGAAGATTCTGAAAGACATGAAGTAATTGGGCAAATGTTTTAAGTCTGTCAGACAAAAAGCTTCTGTCTTAACCTGTTTAGTCTTGCTGTAACAGACTACTGGAGACTGGACAATTCGTAAAGAGCTGCTTTATTTCTTACAGTTCTGGAGGCTGAGAAGGCCAAACATTGAGGGGTTTGCATTGGTGAGGGCCACTTGGTGCATCAGTCATGGTGGAAGGCAGAAAGGCAAAAATGGCTGGAGAGTGTGAGAGGACAACAGGGGACTGAACTAGTTTATATCATAAACCACTCCCCCTGCAATGACGTGAATTTGTTTATGAGGGCTTTGACCTAACACAAACAAAACCTCTTGTTACCTAACACTGGTTCCTTTTAGTATTAAGTTTCTAGCACTTGAATTTTTATTCAAATCATATCAACTTCTTGAAAGAAAACTTGAGTCTTTAATAACTGAAGAAACTATCTACTGAAATCTTACTCCTTAACTGATTGAAGGCATTATTAGTAGTAGGTAGTAAGTAACAGTACTTTTTTTTTTTTTATTTTTTTTAAAGACTAGAATTGCTTTTTTTTTTTTTTTTTGCGGCACCAGGGATTGAACTCACAACTTCTCGCCTGCCGGACAGGCACTTAAGCCACTGAGCCAAACTCCCAGCCCTAACAATACTGTTTTTAATCAGAACATTTTTATTAGATTTGTTTTTTCCACAGTTTGCTATCTCCTCCAAATCTCAAAGATCAAAAGGGGAACCTGTGTTTGATCAATGTGCTCCCTTTTAAATTTTTTATTACAAAGTATGTATACAACTGTTAGCTGTGTTCATTTGTAAGCATGTAAGAAACTGCAAATACAAATGGAGAAAAGTCATATCTGTGTTCCCACCAGCCAGAAAGACCATGTGTTTTCTATATTTACTTAAAGAAATAGGCTCTGATGATTAAAAGGGGAAAGAAGTTTTCACGTGAGTTAGATATTTCAAGTGAACTCAAATGATTAAGCTGGGTTTGGTGGCTCATGCCAGTGGTTCCAGCACTTGGGAGGCTGAGGCAGGAGGAACACCATGAGTTGGAGGCCAGTCTGGTCTGCATAGCAGTCACCCTGTCTCAAAAAAAGAAAAAAAAATTCAGATGGTTAGTCTATAAATGAATTTTAAAATCTTGCCATTTAAAACTTACGCTTATATATTTATTTTGCATGAATGTTACAATCAAAAAGTTCGAATTCTTACCATATATTATATTTAATTTATGAACTAAGTGGAGAATGGGTTTTTAAGGGACCATAGAATGGTACCTTGTATCCATCTGATATAACTTACCTTTACTGTATAATGGAGTGTTAGGTTTTATATAAGCAAAGCATTTGTGCCATTGTTTACAAATATTAACTGAAATTTTTAAAGATTTTATTTCTTGTTGAGTGAATGTTATTTTATCTTAAATTTTATCTTGTAATATACCTGAAGCCAATAAATGTTCTCTTATATGTGACAGACTTTGGAAGAGCATGGTGTTTACTTCCTAATATAGGTGCTTAGTAGCTTTTAAAAATTGAGTATTTTTATAACTTACTAAATAGTTGTGTTTTGTGCATTTCCTCTTCTATATTAAATTTGTAGTGAGTTGTTAACAAAAATCAGATAACAAAGTGGAAATTTTCAGTATTTATAGATAAAATATATTTAACCTTTAAATATTTTAACATTCATAACACATCAGCAAGCAGAATTGCTATTATGTTCTTATCTGAGAAATGCTTGCTCCGTTTGTTGTACTTGGAGCCTTTATCTGGGTGTCATCTTGGAAATAACATGACTTATATTTTTCAGGGTTGGATAATGGAGGAATTAGCCATTGACTCTGATAAACTATGGCATGCAATTGATTTTATTCATTACTAAAATCCTTGTTTGGCTACTTCATATATAACAACTTTTTATTTCTCTGTAAACTAGGCAGAAGTTCTGAAAGTTAAATTCTTACTTGGACATGATTAGCAACAGTTATGAAACGTACCTAAATTATATTATGGAAAGAAGACAACAGCTCTTAACTTCATTTTCCAGGGTGGTAGTGTGAAATATTTATAAATTGCTTAAGGTCTCACCAACTTGTAATAACATTGTTTTAAAGTTTGTATAATATAATCCTTATCATGCGTGTTTCATATGCAGTACCAAGAATAGGTTGGTAGATACTGCATTAAACAGTAACTCGCCTTTTTTTCTTAGGCTTGTTTGTGTGAAGATGCTGTTAGTTCATTTTAGGTGTGAAAAAAAGAGGGATGGTGGCCAATGAAATATAATTAGGCTTGTTTCTATTACATTATACTATTAAGATGAAAACCTTGCTTGATTTCAGAAGATGGATACTGAAGATGTTCTGTAGAAAAATGTAATTCATTATATTGGAACACATATGCACACAAAACGATTTCATCATTTCTGGTTTCGCTGTGGGTTCTGTCATTGACTTTAATACTTCATCTCTTACCGAAGCATCTCCCATGCCTTCTTGTAGTCCTTCAGTGTGTATAGGGCGGGGGTGAAAGTCAGGAGATTGGATATGGGAAACAAGGGTACGAAAAAGTCTGGGATATTGACTTTCGAAAAAGCATATGCTGTGGAACAGGCATTGTGGACTTGGTCCTGACTTTTGAGGTGTTCATAATTTATTTACAAACTGTGATTAAGTACTGCTACAAGAGCATGAAGGAGCAGGTAACTACTTTGCCTGGGCAAGCTTGGGAAAAGCTTTTACAGGAAAAAAGTTACTTTGAATTAACTTAAAAATAGTCTCATTTCTTATGTTATAAGCAACATTATTCAGATAGAATTTGTATGCAAAATGTATATACACTATTTTAGTTGACAGTTTAATTAATAGTTGTCTTGATTACTTTTCACTGATTGCTGAGACAGAATACCTGACCCCCAAAATTAGGGAAGGAAAGGTTTATTCCTTACCGTCGGGGTTTCCAGTCCATACTCAGTTGGGTCCAAGGCAGTGTGGCGTGGTGGGGCTGCCATTCATTCATGGCCACCAAACAGCAAGGCACTGTGAACGCAGCAAGAGAGAGGGCGGGAGAGTGAGAGCCTTCCTCTTGCCCTTACACAGTATATCGGCTCCACCCCTGGGTGAGTGCAGCACTCACATTGCCTATCCCAGCGCCAGACAACAAACCAGTCACGAATGCCAGACTCAGCCCTGTCCATGCCACAATTACATGAGATTTTGGGCGGGACACAGGACTGACCACACTATAACAATAGTTTAATGGGTTTTGTTAAAAATATGTACCTGTGTAACCATTACCCACCAAAGAAAACATTTCTATTGCCTCACTCTTAGGACGTTGCCTTAGCCCATTTAAGTTAGTCCTTACTGCTAACTGAGTTATTGCCGACTAATTTCTGTCCTTAGAGTTTGTCTTGTTGATTCTGAAATTTTGTATAGTGGGATTGTGTAGTGAGTACTTTTTGTGTCTGGCTTTTTTTATTCAACGTAATTTTAAAAAGTCTTCTTTGTTGGTTTACAAGTAGATAGTTCTTTTATATTACTGAGTAATATACCAGAGTTTATCTGTATGCCTATCGATGAACAGTTCTGTTCCCACTTTTGGGCTACTGTGAATAAAACTTCTGTGAACTTAATATGAAAAAGTGACTGAATGTTTATTTCTCATGGGTAAATACCTACAAATGGAATTGCTGGTTGACAAGTAAATTTATATTTAACTTTATAAGACAGTATCAAACTTTTCCAAAGTGATCATAACAGCAGTATATGTTTTAGTTGCTCAGTCTTCAGGGATACTTAGTATTTATGATCTTTTTAATGTTTAGCCATTCTGGTGGGTATGAAGTAATATCGTGTGGTTTTGACTTGCATTTCCCTATTGATTAATGAATTTGATCACCTTTTATGTGCTATTTATGTAAATTAATGTTATGTATATACATGAATTTGTACTTTTTGAGGACCACTTCTGAATTTAGACTAATTCATACATTTGAGTAATTACTACCACAATTAAGCTTTAGAATAATTTGCTCCTCTCCATTCTGTCTTGTCCTGTTGTCATCCACTCTTTCCCCTGCCTGTAGCCCTAGGCAACTAGTGATCTGTTTTATGACCTAACAATCTTATCTTTTCCAAAATGTCATATGAATAGAAATCATATAGCATGTAGTGTTTGGAATCTAGCTTCTTTCTTGAATCATAATGTATTTGCAGTTTATATCCTGTCTGATTTTTCTGTTACTGAAAGAGTTCCATTGTACTGATGCAGAAGCTCATCAGTTCACCACTTGAAGAACATTTGGTCGTTTTTGTTGGTTTGCTGCCACAAACATTTGCACACAGACTTTTGAATGTATACTTAATTTCTTTGGAGTAAATACTCAGATTTTACAGAAATATTTATTTACATTAAGAAACTGCCATATTGTTTTCCAAAGGGGATGTGCCATTTTGAACTACTGCAATGGAGTATACAAGAGTAAAAGTATAGTTTGCTAAATGATATATTCTTCACATCTGCAACTAAAATTTTAGTTTGGCATGTTGCTATATCATTGCAGATCAGCATCATATTTCCTTTATTGGTGTTTCGTCTCAGATGGATTTAGCATTGTTAAACATAAAGAAGGCTTTTTTAGTCTCTTAGCTTTGGTATGTGCTTCTCTTGCTGGAAAACAGTGTTTTGTCTTAATGAGATCATTTATACATTTCAACTCTGCAGTTTGTTTTTCTTTAAATTCTGAGTGACAAGTCCCAAAATAATGCCTTAATTTAGCTATAACTGTATGTATTATTTACAGTAATATGCATGATAATATGTAAGCCAATAGAAAGAGCATTTCTGTAATATTTTTGTATTATATTTATGTTTTTGTTGAGGTTATTCGGAGTGAATCCCTTCTTTTTGTGAGTCAGAAAGTGCTCCGATAGGTTGATTTAATCTTTCTCAACATCATTAAATATGGACAGTGAGCTATGGGTTGAGTAAGTGAACCTTCTGACCTACCCCTTTAAAACCAGGGATTCATTCTCAAAAATAAAATGAATATAAGTAAATTTTCTGTTATTTTAGAATGGAATACTTATAAAAAGTTTGAAATGAAATTGTAAAATCTAGAAATATTGCAAACACAGTATGTACTTCTTGGTGTATTCTTGTCTAAGCACAAGGAAAATTTCAGGGCTTAAAAATAACATTTTTTTTTAGATGATGATGAGGTACAGAAATTATAGCAGATATAATTACAGATAGCTAGTAAAAGTACAAGAGAAATGCGAACAAACTTGGTTGATTTCCAGACGTGTATATTTACACCTAAAACTACTACCATAAAAATTATAGAAAGTACAAGAATATACAAACATACATTTTGTGAGTCACCAGTATGTAGTCATCATCACACCTATGTAGCCTCAGAAAATACCAGAATGAGTGAAAAAACCTTAATAAATACATAAAACCTAGAACTATGAAAATAGTCTTGACCTTATGGGTCCCCTGAAAAGACTGCTTGAATCTCCAGTTTCTTTGGTCTTCACTCTGAGAACCACTACTGTAGGGGATGGTCTTTCTTAGTTCCTGTGGCATCTTAGGTGAATGTCCAAAGTGTTGAGACTCTTTCCTCTAGGCGGAGTGCTCAAAACTATCCTGATTGCTTACCCTATGGTATTTAAGTTCTGTTCTCAGCTTGATAGCAGTTATACTGTGATGGTCTTGATCAGCTTCAACTTGCATCAGCTTGTACATTCATAGCCTAGTTTTTGGTTAGAGACTCTTGAGGATCTCTGACACCCATGCCACCTGATCCCATGGAAGCCCCTCGTCTTGGTGCTCTGCAGATCACTTCTGCCCCAAACTCTCTCTGCCTCAGCTCAGTGGGAACCACTGTATCTTGTCTAACTCCAGCTTTTCATCCTCTGATTAAGAAATTGTCACTAGGTTGTGTTGGGTTGATTATAGAGCATACATAGTGAGATTTCTTCTCTCAGAATTTATAATCTTGTGCTGCTTGTTTTTAGTTCCTGGAAAAGTTGCCTCCTGTGTTGTTTAATATTATGATTATTTATTGTGGAATAACTAGCACAGTACAAGTTACTCTTACAGCTGCAACTTCCTGCACTAAGTGTTTTAAGTTGGAATGGGATAAAATAGTAAGTGCAGAAACAGGGGCAAAAATGTTATGGTGTCTTTTGAGAAGAGCACTTGATTTACAATGTGTGAAGTAGCACAAAAATTTACTAACGGGTGGCATGAGAACGAATCTTACCGGTAAACTGGAGGCTGTCAGAATAGGTCCTAAGGGAGGAAACAGGAGATGAAACTAAAAAAAGGTAGGCAAATCATGAAGAAAGGTCCAAGCCTTTTGTGTAGAATGTTTCATTTATTTAATTCCATTACCATTGCTTCAACAGTCCCATCATCATTTTTCACCTGGACAATTGAAATAGATTCCTAGCTAGTACTTATGTTTCTTTTTCTGTCTTTTAAATCTACCTGTCACTGTGACATACACGAAATCCAAAACATTGACCTTGTCAGCCTCCCAGGCAGCTGATCCAACTCATTAGTGGTTTCCCGGTGCCTTAAAAAATTAGCTTCTAGTTCCTGAGTATGTATGTAAGACTTTGAGATTTGAGCCCTATTGTCTCCAGCCCGATTTCAAATCTTCTGATTTTTGCTGCATTAGCGGATGTCATGTTTGGAGTTACTTTTATACACTATTTGTACCTCAGTGTTCTTTTGATTTGCTATAAAACTAAATTGCCCCTACTTTAAGGCTCAGCTTTAGTTTTTGTATCTGTGATTAGACTCATAGCCCCTCTGAAATACAAGAACCACAGCTGAACTAGGCTATAACCAAAACGTTTACTGATAGCATGACCTCTGAACAGTTAATGCTCAGATTATATAAATCAGTATGACTAACTACATAATGAAATCCTACTGCCAAATTCATTGGGAATTTATAGTCAGTGTTTCTGCCAACTAACTACTCCCGAAATGTGTTATTTCTCTTCTGCTAGGTCTTTCAGATAAAGTATCAGCCATGCTATCATTAGCATCTTTAAGAGCAGTATGTGGGGACTTACAAGCCTCAGAAAAAATATTTTGTATCAGGAAGTGGAAAATTTGTCCTTCATTTACTTTTTCTTAAAACCTTTTTTAATTTGGAAATGTGCATGAACATAAATGTGTATGTTAGAGGTAATAAAGGATAAACATCAAATAAATATTGTTATATAGTTACAAAGTCTGAATAAAAGGTTCTCTGAAAGTTTATAGTGTGTATGTGGCCTAATCTGGGATTAAAAGAAGGTTTTCTTTTCTTTTTTTTTTTTTAAAGTACTGTACTATTTAAACTGAACTGTAAAAGAAGAGAATAGGTTAAAGAGACAGCCTTGTGGTAGCAGGGAGTCTGGAATTTGTGAAGCACTGATTGGAGTGTCAGTAATGAGATACGTAAATGGAAGCTGAAGGGATGGGAAGGAGCCAGTGCAGTTAAGTATTGTATTACTGAGGGTTCAGTGGCAAAGCGTTTGCCTAGCATGTGAGGGGTCCTGGGTTGCATCTCCAGCCCTGGGAAAAAATTATTTTAATGATTTTGCCCTTTATTCTGAAAGTTAGAAGCAACAGACCAAGGATTTATAACATTAGCAGTAACAGTAGTTAAAGGATATATGGGACTTCTAAGTGCTTCACGTAACGGACTGCTTTAATTCTCACAACCCTATGAATTATGCCAATTTTTAATCCTCATGATACAGATGAGGAGCCTGAGGGACAGAGAGGTTAAATACCTTGCTCAAGGTCACTCATCTAGAAAGTGGCAGAACTGAGCAGCCTAACTCTAGAATATGTGCTGTAAGTCACTGGTGGTAACTTTCAACAGACACAGCATTTCTAGCTAAGGATTTGTAACTAAATTATATAATTTGTAACTGAACAATTAAAATGAAAGGATAGCTTCTTTGTTATAGTGTTTCCCTAAATATGACCGCCATACTACTAGATGGTATGTGGATGAACACTTTGTTGTAGTAACTGTGTACTTATTTTGATAGATTGACGCCTACTTGCTATTAAGGCATTGTTTTCTGTCTAGAGGTCTAGGAATTATCCTTAGCATTGCTTTTCCCTCATCTGTTATCACCAAGACCTGTCAGTTTTTCTTTCCCAGATAATGTTCAATTTTGTCTGCTTGCTTCTACTGCCACCACACAGATTCCATCTATCATAATTTTTCCTGAGATAACTGAAATAGCATTGTCACTGTTTTCCTTGGTCCTCTCATTTTCATAACATTACAGTTTTCAAATTCTTTTTTACTTTTTAAACTAGTGCATATTACATTACGCAGATTAGTGGATTTCATTTTTGGATATTCATACATGCATATAACGTACTTTCATGATTCCTTCTCCCCATTATGTCCCTCCTCTTTTCTTCTCCTCCAATTCTCTTCCTTTTCTCTAATAGTCTCCCTTGTCTCCACTTCCTCTCCCTGTACCTCTCCCTCTCTCTTAGATTCCTCGTATGAGAGAAACTGTGATACATGACTTTCTGAGTTGGGCTTATTTCATTTAACATAACGGTCTCTAGTGCAGTCCATTTTCTATCAGATGGCATGATTTCATTCTTCATGAGCGGAGTAATATTCCATTGTATGTGAATACTTTTTCTTTATCCATTCATGTCTTAATGGGCACCTAGGCTGTTTCAATTGCTTAATTGTGAATTGTTCTGCAGTAAACAAGAGTATGCAGGTAAATCCATTCTATGCTGACTTTTAATTCTTTTTTTTTTTTAAAGAGCAGAATATATTTATTGAGAGAAACAAAGCTTCTGTCCGCGAGAGAGACAGAAGGGCCCCCGAGTGGGTTGCCAAAGACCCCCGCCTTTTCTAGGGATTTTTATAGAACAAAACCACAAGGTGAGGCGGGTCTAAGGTGGGGAAAAAATGGGAACTTGGAAGGTGGGCATGAGGTGGGACGAAACTATGGTCAACCAATAAGATTACGAGTGTAATTGCTAAGGTAAAATTGATTAAATTGGGTTCAGATGGGGAAAGCAAGTGGTTATGAATATTTAACATGGCCTTTGCCTGTGGGGGTTGGGTTAGTGACTCCTTCTGACTTCCTCAAGGTGATGATTCTATTTAGAGTATCAATCCCTGATGTTTATACTTAGGATATGGGTGCATTATTTTATCTTTTGAGGTCTGGTCCACACTGGGAGGTGTGTCTTCCCCACAGTTGCAAGGTATCTGATCTTCTGCACCAGCTTTTTTGAGGACTAAGCCCTGTCTGCCTATAATATTCTATCCAACTTAGCTGCCTATAACATCCCCACTCTGAAGAAGTACCCCAGACTGCCATGATGGAGTAATGGGCGAAGACCGATTTGGCTGCTTCAGACTGAAGGGGGTTATAGTTGTTGATTGGTAGTCAGAGATACTCTACCGAGGGTGTATCTAAAGGCCCTGATAGACACCAGGTATTCTCATCTTGGATAGGCATATAGCTTTAAGTCTCCATCTGATGCCGATTATCTCTGTGGAAGACCTCCAAATGATATAGGGGAGAGAAACTCCCAGCCTACTAGATGCCCTGTACAAGATCACATTCTCTAAAATCAAAGAATTGATTTTAGTAACAACAGAAGTTAAGAGCAGAATATATTTATTGAGAGAAAGAAAGCTTCTGAGAGAGACAGAAACTGTCCTGAGTTGGTTGACTTTAATTATTTGGAGAATAGTTATACCTGGCTGCTGTACTTGTTTTTTTTCTTTTTTTTTTTTAAAGAACTCTCCATATTGTTTTCCATAGTGGCTGTGCTAATTTACATTCCTGCCCATATATAGAAGAGCACCCTCCCATCCTTACCAGTGTCTATTCTTTTTTGTTATGACATTTTTTGGTACCCATGTTAGGGTTAGAATTTTCAGAAAATTTAGCAGAGTAATTTCAGATATTTAGAGATTTTCTGCATGAAATTTAGTCGAAATGTCATATGAAGAGTTTTCCAGAGGTGGCTAGATCTGGAGTGTGTGATCCTGTGATAAAGGGTGTGTGATTACTAAATTAGTCTACTGATTGGTTTGGCATAATTCTGGGTAGGATTTAGGCTGGCCCTCCCTGGGTTTGAGTGCTACCTGCTCTAAAGGCAGATAGCCTGGATATAATATAAAAAGGAAACAAAGAATCTGTTATTGGCTTGGGGCTTGCTGCTTGCTGCTTTCTGCCTTCCCTGCTTTGCCATGAACTGTTTCTCTTGTGTGATGGCCTTCTGCCATACCACCCTGCCTTTGATTCAGCTGATTATGAATTAAAACTTCTACAGACTATGACTCTAATTTAGATTGATTCCTCAGTCTTTGTTTGATTTTTATGACATTAATACTGTCAAAGTAAACTGTTTTGTAGAATATACCTCAATTTGATTCTGTTTCCTTATAATAACTGGAATAGTATAAGAGATATATGTATCAAAGATGCTGTGTCCTTTGTAGTACACTGCATTAAGAGATTTATGATACTAGTTTAGTTTCGTTCTTGATGATGTTAATTTAGATAACTTGTTTATGGTAGTCTACTAGGTTTATTTTGTCAACGTACCATTTTTTTCCTTTGTTGTTAATAAGTTCTTGTCTGTGGGGAGGTATATTGACACAGTATAACCATTCTTTTTCCTACGTATTAATTTTTGCATCCCTGATGATACTTGGCTGAATCAGATATTACACTGGTAGTTGCCAATAGTAGATTATTTTACTTTTTTTTCAAAAATTTTAGGAGTTTCAAGCCAGGTGTGGTGGTGCATGCCTTTAATCCCAGCACTCGGGAGGCTGAGGTAGGGGCTACAGCATGAACGCAAGGCTGACCTGAACTACATAGTGCGGCCCTATCTCAAAAAACTAGGGCTGAGAGTTTGGCTCAGTGGCTTAAGTGCCTGCCTGGCAGGTGCGAGGTTATGAGTTCGATCCTCAGTGCCACCAAAAAAATAAATAAATAAAATTTTTTTTAGGAGTTTCAGATTTTATTTTTCTGAAAGAACTTTCTTTAACTGCTAGTGATCATTATAAAATATTTTGTTGTTATCTGCTATGTCATGGCTTTTTTTAAAATGATTTTTAGGTTCATGTACTGGACAGACTGGGGAGAAGTGCCAAAGATAGAACGTGCTGGAATGGATGGTTCAAGTCGTTTTGTTATAATAAATACTGAAATTTACTGGCCAAATGGACTGACTTTGGATTATGAGGAGCGAAAGCTTTATTGGGCAGATGCCAAACTTAATTTCATCCACAAATCAAACCTGGATGGAACAAATCGGTAAGATTATTATATGTTTTCTTTTTGTAAAATTTTAAGAAAATTTCTTGTTGGCTTCATTGTTTAAACTCAAGAAAACTCTATGGTGGCTTTGTGTATTATGTAGCCGGATCTATATTTTTGACTAAGTGTCAAAGGGAAAGAAGAATAGACATTCACTTTGATCTTTAAGAAAATAATTATGTTTCTCGTCTATCATGGTGGCATTTGGAATTTATGGGATGTATTTTCTGCTTCCTTGCTCTGAGCTATCTTAGTTCTTTAGTGGTTCTCAACCGATGGTTGGCCGGGCATGGTGGCATATCCCTGTAATCCCAGCACTCAGGAGGCTGAAGCAGGAGGATTGCTGTGAGTTCAAGGCCAGCCTGGACTACACAGCAAGACACTTATCTCTTTAAAACAAATTTTTTTTTAACCCAAGGTTGTATTTCTACTCCAGAGTGTTTGATAGTGTATTGAACTTTTTAATTAATCTAATGACTGGAGTGCCTCTAGTATTTCAGTTTCTGGGAGACCAGGGGTGCTAACTATATCACAGTGTGCTGGATATACAACAGAACAGAACAGTTTCACTCAAAATTATCGGTAGAGCCATTGTACTGCTTATGGAAACTTTCTTGGTAAATGTCTATATTAGGACAGGACATCTTAGTTTGTTTTCTGTTGCTGTAACAATACCTGAGACTGGGTAAGTTACAGAGAAAAGATACTTATTTTGGCTTGGGGTTCTGAAGGCTGAGAGGTTCAAGATTAGACATTAGTCTGGTGAGGACTTCCTGTTACAGTGTAATATTTAAGGAAAGCAACAGGTCAGCTAGGTAGCAGAAGAGAGGGAGGGGCCAGGGAGCCAGGTGCTTTGTAGTAAACTACTTAGTGATAAATGATAACTGAAAGTAGTATCTCATACATTTTTTAATGGCCCCACCCTATTGATACTATTAAACTGTCAGTTAAAGTTCAACATGATTTGGACATAAATCATAGCACAAAGTTTGTAATTCAGACACATGGAATTTCTTCTCAGATCATGTTTAGATTTTAGACAGTACTTACATTCTTGTATTTGATTATATATATGTAGGTTATTAGTGTTTTGTTTCTGAGAGAGGCCAGAAGTGAATCTCAGGTAGTTGAAGAACTTTTCATACTGTAAACATTTGAAAATTTTCTGAACTTTGAAAACTTAAAGAATTTAGTTAAAAAGCTTTTTGTTATCATGAACTTTTTTTTTTTTGCTTTGTTTCAAAAAAGTAAAGTGACTTACAACATGATGGTTTAAAATTAAAAATAGGTGTTTTAAAAGTACATATATTATGAATATAAAAATATAATAGCTATGTTTCAACTTCAAATTTGGCAGTGAAGCTCTAGTGAACTCTCAAAGTGGAGATACCAGAGTTCTCATACAGCACATGGTACCATGCTGAATAGAAACAAAGTTCAGTGGGATAGGAAAGAACAAAAGGGAAAAGAAAGAGGATGTTCACAAAGGAATGGGAACTAGATAGAAAATCTCAGAAACCAAACTGTTATGGTTTATACATTGTATCAAATTAAGAAGTCTAGAAGCTTAATTAAGTAACTCAGTAGCTCTACATCCTGGGGTGTAGAGCACAAGCAGTTACCTGTTCATTGTGTCAATATGAGAAAGTCAGAAGTTTAACTGAGAGACTCAGCAGGAGCCAGAGTTCTTATTTTGTAAATATCCTCATCCTGTGCAAAGGAAGGCAAGATTGGTGAATGCTACACCCACTCTGGAGAGGGGGTGGTGGCTTGTGTACAATATAAGGGAAGAAAAGAGGCTTGCGCTTGTCTCCTTTTTGCTCTGGCTGCTGCCTTGAAGTCTTGCCCTGGTGTCATGCCACCCTGCCTTGGAACCAGCAGAATATGGACTGAAACCTCCAAGAACTGTAAGAAACAAACCTTTCCTTCCCGAATTTTGGGTGTTAGGTGTTTTGTCTCAGCAACGAGTGAAAAGTGACTGAGACACAAGCTATCATACTTTTCAGCATTCTATGAAAGTTTAGGAAAATTAATAATACATAGACATAAGGATCAGGAAGCTTTCAAGATAAAATTCATATAAAGTTACAACAAAGAGCTGGTTATGATGGTGTATTCCTATAATCCCAGTGTTCTGGGAGGCTGAGGTAAGAGGATTGTAAGTTTAATCCTAGCCTGAGCAACTTAATGACTTGGTAAGACCCTATCTCAAAATAAAAATGGGCTGGCTGGGGAGCTTTGTGTAGAGGCCCTGTGCCCAATTCCCAGTAAAGGTGTGTCAGTTGGGAGGGTTGTTTATTGAAAAAGAAGAAAAGAATAAGGGAACAAAAGGGCCCAGGATTTAGCCCAGCGGTTCAAGTGCTTGCCTGGTAAGTGTAAGGTCGTGAGTTTGATCCACAATACCAAAAAAAAAAAAAAAAAGGAATAAGGAACAGAATCTTTATATACAAAGCATCCCAGAAAAACATCACCATTGGAGAGCTCAACTCTCTGTTTAAGATTATGCCAAAGTTAGTGAGAAACCAGTATCAAACATGAAAGAATAACATGAAATTAGAAAAATTCAGAAATGAGATGAGAAAACTAAGGAAAACATTATAAATAAAGAAAAATCATTTCAGGGAAAAAAAATCACTAAACTAGGATGCATAAGAATGGATAAACAAAAGGAAAGGCTTCTAAATAAACACTTCATTTAAAGGAGGAAAGAAGTAAATTTACCTAAACTGTTCCTGAAAAAGACCTGATGACAGATCTAATAAACATGTTCAAACAGCTGTCTTAAAGATTCTCAAAGAATTATAAATAGATGTAGAGAAAGTCAAGAAAATACTATTAAAATGGAAAAACTATCAGCAAAAAGACAGGATAATCTAAAAAGGAACCAAAAATAAATTCTGAGTTGAGAAGTATGGTAACTGATGTGAAAAAAGCAGTAGATGAATTTAAAGACAGTTTGGAGCAAGTGGATCAATGAACCTGAAGATAGGACAAGAGAAATTATTAGAGACCTAGGAGCAAGAAGAAACAAGATCCAGAAGCATGAGTAGAGTTTAGTGGGCGTGTGGGACACCAGTAGTGGACCAGCATGCTCATTGTAGCAGAAGGAGAAGTGTGAAAGAAGGGGACAGAGAGGATGTTTGAAAAGATAATGGCTGAAAGCTCCCCCAGTTTGAAAAAGACATGCATATAAAGATCTCTATTTCTCTGCCCGGTTCCTCTCTTTGCTCCCTGCTTCCTGGCTGCCATGAAGTGAGCTATTTCTCTTCCACCAGGCCCTTTACCATGCTGTTTCTTCTTTGGAGCTGGCCAACCTTGGACTCATATGAGCCAAAATAACCTCTCCTTAAGTTTTGGGTGTTGGGTGTTGTGTCTCAGTGACAAGGAAAGTGACAAAGATAGCAGTGAACTAATACATTCAAAGTGCTAAACAAAGGAACTGTAAACTTACGGTACTCCTATATACAGCAGTTCTAAAAAAAATGAGAGACAGTGGGCGTGGGGGCACCGGCCTGTAATCCCAGCACTCAGGATGCTGAGACAGGGGGATCACTGTGAGTTTGAGGACAGCCTGGGCTACAAAGTGAGTTCAAGGCCAGCCTGAACTGCATGGTGAAACTGTCTCCAAAACAAAACAGAACTGAGCATGGTGGCACATGCTTATAGTTCCAGCACTCAGAGAGGCTGAGACAAGAGGATCATGAGTTCACGTCCAGCCCAGGAAGCTTACCAGCATCTTATCTCAAAATTTAAAAAGGGAATGGGGCTGTGGTATGAAGGCCCTGGGTTCAATCCTCAGTATTGACCCCCAAATTAAAAATTAAAACTAAAAATAAGGGATAAATCAAGACACTCCAAAGATAAACAAAAGCCGAGGGGATTTTTCAGAGTAAATTAACCATTTTTCAGTAAAGACTTAGGAGCTTGCTGTGTATTATTCCTCTTGAAGGAATTAGAGTGTGAGATGGCTCTTTGTTGTTGATTTAGTGTAGGGCTTTTTGTTTCTTGTTTGGAATCAACTTGTCTTTCTGTTAGGGACTCAGCTTTAGTGCTAGCTAATTTTACTAAATTATTCTAATTCTCATTGTTTAGTTGATTCCTTGTTGTCCCTTAACTATTTTTTAAAAACAGAAATCTGCTAGTCATGATGACATATGCCTGTAATCTTAGCATCTTGGAGATTGAGGCATGAGGTGAAAGCTGTAGAGTTAGTTATCTTCACTTTTAGGAGCAAGTCCTGATTGACTGGACAAATCAGTAAATGACCCAGAAGCAATTGTTCTGCTTTTGTTCTGCTTTGTTAATTACACGTTTTCAATTTAAAACATTTCATTTTTTTTGCTTTGTTTGTAGTACTAGTTTCTCCTAGTACCTTGAAAAGAAAGTTTTGTGCTAATATCTGTTCTTCATAAGAAAGAATCTTTTTTGTCAGTGTTTGTACTTTGAGTAACTACTTTGAAGATAATGATACACAGTATATTAACTATTGCTATTCTCTGTTAAATAAAATAAAACATTTAATTTTTCTCAGCATTTACTGTTTAATAAGTACACCTAATTTTTGCACATTGTATGAGATCTTGGGCATATAAAGAAGCCATAGTTGCTACTTTGGAAAAGGTAATCAGTTACAGAGTTGTTGAATAAGAAAATATTTCCACTAGCTGTTTTGACAACTTAGAAAAAGAAAAGTAACTTCACTTGGAGGAGAGCAAATTCAGGAAGATTTTGAAAAGGAAATGACATTTAAATTGAGTGTTAGCATAATATTTACTGGATCTAATAAATTGTTGATCTTTAAAAGCTTTATTTAAAAACTAACATGAACCGGGCGTGGTGGCGCACGCCTTTAATCCCAGCACTCGGGAGGCTGAGGTAGGCCGGAGCGTTGTGAGTTCAAGGCTGGCTTGGGCTACAACGCGAGCGCAAGGCCAGCCTGAGCTACATAGTGCGACCCTGCCTCAAAAAACCACGGCCAGGAGTTTGACTCAGTGCCTTAAGCACCTGCCCTGGCATGCGCGAGGTTGTGAGTTCAATCCCTGGTGCCGCAAACAAAACAAAACAAAACAAAACAACAAACAAAAAACTAACATGAAATGTTCATGTTGTAAAATGTAAACCTTATATCAGAAATACTAAATTACAGGCCAGGGGGTATAGCTCAGTGGCATAGCCAGTGCCTGGCAAGCATGAGATCCTGAGTTTGATTCCTGGTTTAAAAAAAAAAAATACTCACTTAGCTTGGAAATACTGAAAAACATATACCCTAAATTTGAGAATCATTTATGAAGTACTGTATTATTAAATACCAAATACAGTGTGGAATTGCATTGCATATGTTATCATTTCATCTTCACAGTGACTCAGTGAGATGGATTATTATCTTTCATTTACAGATGAGGAAAACAAATCTTGCAGAAATAATGTAAGTAGTAAGTGTCAGGGGATTTAAACTCAGTTCAGTCTGGTTTCTAATCATGTGCTTTCAGTCAGTATATTAAAATCGTAGCTTTCAGGAAGGGATTTTGATTTTTCCCATTTCTTTATTTTCCTGTGTTTAGTTCATTAGAGAAAGTTTATCTTTTAAAGAGACACAAAGGACTTTTAAAAGCTCTTTCCAAAGTTTTTCAAAAATTGAATTATGTAATTTTCTACTTTTTAGGAAGGTTGAGGAAGTGCAAGTAATGTAGTTTTTACTGTTCTTTATTTTTCATTTGTATTTTTGTGTGTCTTGGCATCTTCTCAGAATGCACTCTTTGTGTCTTACCATGTAGAATTTTGAAAGACTTTAGTGTAAAATACACTGGCTTGTTTAAAATTGGACCTAAAAGTTTGATAAACTATTTTAATTAATAAAAATTGCCCATTTAATATATTCACGATTAGACCATAATTTGTATATCTTGCTGTTGGGTAGCATGAACCAACTGGCGGTGCGCGCACAACTGTCCCATTAGGTGGCTTTATATTAATTTTATTAGGAAAAATACCAGTAAAAGTGATTTGTTCTGTTTATATCCCCAGTGGTACAAGCTGCCCAGTGGGACAGTCATGCATGTACCACTGGTATGGTTCAAGCTGGCAGGAACGTGTTAGAAAGTGGAAGGTTGCACTTCAGAAATAGGTATTGTGACAATTTTGTTTGCTTGTTTGTTTGTTGTGTATGAGAGGGAAAATAATCTGCTGAGGAAGGGGAAATTAAGGAGAAAATTCTGATGAGGGCTGGTAGAGTGGGAATAAGTTTCCAAAATTAAAGTTTGTTTGGTCAACTAAACAAGCTGATGTATACCTGGCATTATGTTACTGCTCATCAATTTAGTGAACTAGTTGTCTGTTGAATATTAGTGATCATCAAGTAGCTTCTCAGACCTTTATTTCTCTTTAGTAGCTTATATTTCTTTCTGTTAGACTATTAGAAAACTTGGAGTTTATGAAAATATCAAAGTATATTCATGGACATTATTTTGACTCAAAACGATTTATTACTGTGGAATGGATACTAATTATGTAATTCTGCGACTGCAAAATTCTATGCCTTGAGCACTAACTTTTAGTATTTTTCCTTTTATGTAATACGTACTGTTGATGAAATTTCTGGGTCTGCTTTGTCTCATGAATATATCCTAACAGTGATAGGACTTTGTTTTGCCTGCCAAAATAGGGAGGTTAAATAGGAAGAAGTCAGTTTGGGTGTTTTTGCTGGAAGTTTGCAGGGGGAGTTTTAACTGAATGCCTTTTTAGCCCCGTGTGTGTGTTTCACTCATAGTTATTAAAACCCTAAGAAATGATTGAAGAAACAGGTTCAGGTTCTTTGTTCTTCCATATCAAGAAGGAATAAACCTATTGCAGTGCCAACTGTAACCCTTGGCATTTTTCTTATTGCTCACCTTTCTTCTGTTGAAAATATGTATTATGTGACAGGATGGACGATGTGAATTCAGAAGTGATAGCAGAGGGGTGGGAATTGACAGCATTGGTGACACTGAGGCTTTTTCTGTCAAACTGGCTTGTAGTGAACTTGGAGCCTGCTTCCATTGTGAGGGACCATTCTGAAGCCCTTGGTGGGTTTTTTTGGACGTGTTGAAAACATACTTGAATTTATCATGTGAATTATTTTTTATAGATACATTGACCCAAAGGTAGGTGTTCTGCAAGATTTGTATATGTTAATGTGAACAAAGTTTATTTTAATGGGAGCAATTGTGTTATGATAAAAGAAGAAAATTTAAAAATAAAATTTTCTCTTTGTATTAAATAGGCAGGCAGTGGTTAAAGGTTCCCTTCCACATCCTTTTGCCTTGACGTTGTTTGAGGACACGTTGTACTGGACTGACTGGAATACACACTCCATTTTGGCTTGCAACAAGTATACTGGCGAAGGTCTGCGTGAAATCCATTCTAACATCTTCTCTCCCATGGATATACATGCCTTCAGCCAGCAGAGGCAGCCAAATGGTAAGTGATCTTGATTTTTAAATCACAAGTTGGAACAGCTTTGCGCCAGTCTGATGTCTGGCTTTAGTGAGGATCAGGAGGAGGAAGAACATTTCCAAAAGTGGGAGGGAATGAAAAAGAGAGAAAATATGGAAATATAATTAAGGTTAAGCAATAGCCTAAAATGTACTATTTGTAACCTTTTATTACTGCACACTATCTTCCCTTTTGTTTGGGGCAGGGGTAAAGGAAGTAGAGAAAAAGATAAATAAATTAAAACTTGAGGCAACTCTTTTGTTATACATAGATGCACTTTTGTGTGTGTATTGGAATTTGTGTCTTTAGAAAACAGTTTTCCCTTAAGGAAATTGATCATTCTAGATGATGAATTTAAGAACCTCAGCTTGCTGAATGAAGTGCCACTTTAAGCATTTCCTTACATACTTTCCTGTCTCTCTCTCACTCTCTCTCACTCTCTCTTACTCTCTCTTTCTCTCTCTTTCTCTCTCTTTTTAAAGTTTTGCTTCTATTTTTAGTCACCCTTTACAATGACTTGGACTGTGTCAGCTCACAATGACCTCTTGTAAGAGAGGAATGGAATTAGGCTTAGAAGGAATATGAGAATGTTAAGTGTTTGGCACTTGTGTGTAAATAAATGTCTGGCATGTGTCTGAGTATATTTCAGATTGTGTTCTGTAGCCAAAATTTTTTTTCGATCATGTGTTGCTTTGTATTAGCTTTTTTCCATTTAGGGGGAGATAATTAAATATTGAATTGTTATGTTGGAATCTGATGATCATGAGGCCATAAAAATATTTTTAAATGTGTTACTCTTTTGTAACAAAGAAAATGTTTATCACTCATGAATTTTTTTGTTCTTATAGCCCTCAGGAGAAAGTTTTCACTGTGTGTGTTTTAGTGGCACTATTGATCCTTTCTGTTATACTTGAGAATTTATAGTTATCTTTGATGTTGCTGTCTTTTTTATCATCTGCTGGTCTCAGTCTTCTGTTGGCTCTACGAGTTCATTCCACAGTTTCTATAGATCTGCTGATTAGTTTTCTCCACTTTTCCATGAGCGTTTTCCTCTTATTTAATATATTCTGTTCATCTCTTTCATATTAATCTTTCCAAGGCACAACTTTTCAACACTCTAATTACTTTTCTTGGCTTTCATTATTATCCACTACAATGTTCCCATCCTTTATGCTCATTCAGCTTTAGTTTCTGTTAGACAATACAAACCTTGACCCCACATTTTTACTCTTTGTTTTATCTTATTCAATGTATGACCTCCAAGCTTTTATTCTTATGGCTTTAACACATTTGAAATGTTTTTTTTTTTTTTCCCTATACTTCAAGTCACATTTTACAAACTTCATGAAGTCTTCCTTCATTTCTTCTAATGGGGGATTATAGTCTATAATGTGCAAGATATTATTTAAGTTTCACTGTTTTGCTTCTTAGTTTTATTTCTGTTGATTTTGGCTTACTGATTGTAAGCTCTTTTAGAATTTCCAGCTTTGCTTTTTGTTTGTTTCTCTTTGGATACAAAATGCCAAGTTAATTCTTGATGGTTAATTCATTTCTTTACAGATGGTTTGGTAGTCAAGTACCTGGGTAACATTTGGTAATAATTTTGGTTTATCATAGTTACTCATGTTACGGTTGTTAACCTTTGTGTACCTAGAATGAGGGAGGTCATCTATAATCATTGGTATTAATCAGTGTGATTTATATTTGACAGCTACAAATCCATGTGGAATTGATAATGGTGGTTGTTCTCATTTGTGTTTGATGTCTCCAGTCAAGCCATTTTATCAGTGTGCTTGCCCAACTGGGGTCAAACTTCTGGAGAATGGAAAAACCTGCAAAAACGGTGAGATATTATCCAAGAAGAAAAAAATTTATGACAGCATTTGAGATTTTCTGATTTATTTTATTTTTCTATAAAAAGTTTTATAGGTTATAGTGCTTTGGGAAACCAGTCACTTAAATGTTTTATGTCATCTTTTGAATGTTATTTTATAAACTTATTATTTTAAGTGATGTGCTATTTTTGAAAGAAAAAGTATGTACTAGTTTTGTTCTCTATCAATTTTTCATAATCACTACAGAATTGATCCATGTGAAAATGAGTATGTCTCATAAAAATACATTTTTAATAGTGGATAACACTTGTTAATAAAGAACTTCTGGAAGGAAAAGTGTTTATTAAATTTTAAGCTACGAAGATTATAGTGGGAGAAATATATGTATTTTCTAGCAAGTGACTGAACATTTTTAATTGCTTTCTAATCACACAAGTGCTCTGAGGAGAAGAAACAAAAGCCATATCATACTGCTAAAAACAACTTCTTTTTATACTTAACCACGGCATTTTGCTTCTTCTTCTTACCCTTAACTCCCTATAGAGAGAGGGCATGTTGGAGAAATACACTGATTTAGGACATTTCAAGGAACTTCTGATTTAGAAGAACACCAGTTCTTTCTTTTTCTTCTTAATGAGAATATTAGTCTTTATTCTTAACCCTGTTGATCACCATCTCGTTCTCTAGCAACCAGAAAGACCTGGTAAGAAAATTGTTGCATTTAGCAGTGGCTTCTTTATCTAACTCTGAAAAGCAGGAGCCTTTATTTCAGAGTGTGTTAGTGTGTTCCTGGCAAGGAGGTCAGGGAGTCAGAGAGATGGAATTGAGTCCATGTACTGGATATTTGTTATGACTTGGCATTGATAAATTATCCTCATAGTCAAAGGTGAAGTTGGCTGGCGCTTGTCAGATGGTTTCCATGGCAAGCGATAATTTGGTTTGAATTTAAAACAAAAGGTTTTTGTCATGTTGCTTTTTTGTTTAAAACTGTAGCCTGATTTTAAAACCGAGACTTTATTTTAACAATAGTGGCCTGTTTCTCATAATGGTACAAATGTACATGTTTAACTAGTTCTGAGTTTCAGGTGTACATTTGGCAGGTAGAAACCTTAAATTCACTATTTTGTTTTCCTCATTGCTTAAGTTAATAGCTCTATGACTTTTTGTTTGCAAAGTTTCAACTGGTTCCTTTTGGCAGTTAGTAGAGGCAGTGAATTGTACAGTTACTCCTACTTGGTGCCTACTAGGGCATTTTGGGTTGTATTTCTTTCAAGTTAGAATAAATTTATAATTAGCCCTGTAATCAAAAGCTGAGGTTGAGAGGCATTATTACTTTCCTTAGTTTTTGCTTCTATAACTCCAATTTGATGCTTGAAGTTTATATCCTAAAAAAATTTTTTTTTGGATAGTAATTTTTTCTTGCTCTTTCAGTTGTTGGGTTTCTTACCAGTTTCGCTAGGGTCTTAGGTGATTTCTGTGGAGATGATTTACTTGCACATTAAAAATGAAACAGAAAGATTAAGTTTAAAACTCTAATGCTCAAAAAAAAAAAAACTAATGCCCAATTATGTTTTCACTGTTTTTTTTTTTTTTGTACTGGGGATCGAACTCACAACCTTGGGCTTGTCAGGCTTATGCCACTGAGCTAAATCCCTGGCCCATTTTCATTGACTTTTGATTTGGGTTAAAAGCATGTCATAAATGTTACTTACAACTCTGAAATAAACATTTAAAATCTGTTTTATAAGTAATAGTCAATTTTAAGTGAATATTTATATGCTTAATGTCTTCCTAGGTTTCACATTTGTCACTTTTCTCACAGCAACCTTAGGATATTTAGGTGAAGAAACTAGGCTTTGAGAGATATGATATTTTACCTAAGTCTGTATAACTGCTTGAATCAAGTTCTTTTGGGTCTAAAACTTGTTTTCTTTTTCTCTCTCTTCACTGCTGCCATTAGTATTTTCTTCTTTATAGCTTCATTTGTCCTCATTTGTGTCAAGTGTTGCCCTGTATGTTTTTGATGAGATAACTTTACCAAGAATTAATTTGCATACCATAAAATTCTTCCATTTTGGGTATACTATTTAGTGATTTTTAAAATAAATTTACAGAGTTGTACAACCATTACTGTAATCCAATTTTATTATATTTCCATCAACTACAAAGATTCTATCTGATAAAAGAAACCAGAGAGTGTACAAAAGTTGCTTTAGAGAGTTTAGTCATCATAGAGTTTGACTTCATAGTGGGTTTTTCCTATTTCACTGTATTACTTTCCACATCTACTCTGAAGAGAGTTGGAGTGTGTGTGTGTGTGTGTGTGTGCGCGCGCGCTTAAAGAAGTTCTGTATTTACATTCTTTATTTTGTCTGAGGCTTTCAAATGATTTCTTCTTTATTTAATTTGTTCTAGGTGCCACTGAATTACTGCTTTTAGCCCGCAGGACAGATTTGAGACGAATTTCTTTGGATACACCAGATTTTACAGACATAGTTCTGCAGTTAGAAGACATTCGTCATGCCATTGCCATAGATTACGATCCTGTGGAAGGCTATATCTACTGGACTGATGATGAAGTGAGGGCCATACGCCGCTCCTTCATAGATGGATCTGGCAGTCAGTTTGTGGTCACTGCTCAAATTGCCCATCCTGATGGTATAGCTGTTGACTGGGTTGCACGAAATCTTTACTGGACAGACACTGGCACTGATCGTATAGAAGTGACAAGGCTCAATGGGACCATGAGAAAGATCTTAATTTCAGAAGACTTAGAGGAACCCCGGGCTATTGTGTTAGATCCCATGGTTGGGTAAGAAACTCTGCTAGTAGTAAATCTGTCTGGTGTTTCTGTTTTTAATAGGTATCTGAAAACATTAACTCAGCATGAAGCACATGCAATTTATGTTGGTTTTTAATAAACAGCTCTATAATGGCTGTTCATTTTTAAAATGTAGTAATTAGAGTGAAATCTCAAAGAATTGCTTTTTTTTTTTGACTTACAACATGTTGAATATTTTTCTCTCTAAATGAATTTAATGCATGCTGACTTTGGGAATTGTCTGCAGATTTTGCTTAGATTGCATAATCACCATGAAAAACATGGAAAGAAATTTTCAGCACTTTTCTTCTCCCCAGTAAGATTTTATTTCATTCTGTTTCTGTACCTACAATATGACTATATCTTACTTCGTATTTCTCAAAATACTTGAATAACTTGACTCCCAAAACCTTGTCAGGCCTTATAGCTTTACTTCATGTCTTTATTATTTAACCATAGGTCCCTGACTACAGTTCAGGGAAGCTTAAACTTCTACATACCTCTCAGTGTTACTGTTACTGTAAGATTTATTCCAATGACAGACATAGTGACAAATTGTTATGCCTCAATGTGGTATACTTTAGACCCACTTAACCACTCAAAAGCCACAGGAATCACTGCTGGAAAAATAATTTGGAGGATTCAGTTTGTCATATGAATATTTCTATCAAGATAACCTTTTCTGTTAGAGATTAAGAGCCATCGAGAAAAAGAGTAAAAGTTATAGGGAAAGCACAAAATATTTTTTTAAAAAATTATTAAACTGGGCTGAGTGTGGTGGCATATGTCTGTAATCCTAGCACTCAGGAGGCTGAACCGGGAGGATCGCTTTGAGTTTGAGGCCAGCCTGGTCTACAAAGTGAATTCAAACCCAGCCTGAACTGTGTAGAGAGACCCTACCTCAAAAAGACTAAATAAATAAGTAAATAAATAAACAAGCTGAAATATCATTATTAGAAGGCATTTTCTGGACCAATTCTAGAAAACACTGATATAAAAATGTGTATCTTGGTATTATAAATATTTTAAACATGCTTCTCACATATTTAAGTCCTATTCTTCCTTCCTCTAGGATGTTGACTGTTGATAGGAATGTAATATGTGGGGTGAATCTCACTTCTATTATTTATTTTTAGGTTATTTTCTGTATTCTTTTGTAGGTACATGTATTGGACTGACTGGGGAGAAATCCCGAAAATTGAGCGAGCAGCTCTAGATGGCTCTGATCGAGTAGTATTGGTTAATACTTCTCTTGGTTGGCCAAATGGTTTAGCCTTGGATTATGATGAAGGCAAAATATATTGGGGGGATGCCAAAACAGACAAAATTGAGGTTTGTTTCTTGCTTTTTCACTTTAAGACCAGTTTTTTTTATTTTTAAGTTGCTAGTAACTTGGTGCACATACTCTTGGTTTAACTAGTACCTGGAGTGCCAGAGGTGCCTTTCATAGAAATTTTACTGAACCTTTACATTTCTAGGGATAATATGTTCTCTTCTACCCAATCCCAGGATTCCTGAGTGATACTGGAATGAAAAATGGCTATTTTAGCCTTGAAAACTTATTGAAGTTATTTTACTCATTTTGAGTAGAACTCTGCCTGACTTTTCCTAGAAGCAGTTTCTGTAAACCAAAATTGTGTAAGACCTATACTGGAAGAGCTATTAGTCCTTAGTTAGGAAACAAAGCCCATGTGTATATATAACTTTCGTTGGGGGAATGTATTAAATATTAAAATGGTTACATGCAAACAACTTTTAAATTGATTTATGAACTCTGTGGGAGAAAACTTGGGAAAAATATTTACCATGTGGTAGAATTAAATTTGTGGCATTCAAATAGAATTGTGGTGAAAACAATCAGTAGTATTTTATGTGGTTTGTAAATGGCATGTACTGAGTGTGAAATTTAAAATTCACAACTTTGAGTTAAAACTGCTAGTTTTATGGATCACGTACTTAAGACAGAGTTAGGATCTTTTTCTTTGGAGAGGGGATGCTCGGCTTCTCATAGAAGGAATAGCTTAGAAGCACTCTTCAAAGAGTCACTGCACACAACTAATGGATAGAAAATAACTAGAGCAGTTATTTTAGAAAGGTAATTCTGAGAAGTGCCAGGAACTCTGACGGAATAATGAATTAAAGGGGCTTCCTTCCAGAGTGGAAACTTGGAAATAGGAGAAACCCATTAGTAGCTTACCAGGCCCAGATACTGCAAATGGCATCTCTATTCTTGCAGCTGGTTTCCATTAACAGAAAATTTGGTATAGACTGACTATATAAAGTTTCTCCCTGTTGTTAGTATTTCACTTCCTCCCTTCCTCCCTCTTTAAAATCCAAGTTAATGTTTAAATCTTTAACAGCTGGAGGGCAGTGCTAATGAGACAGAGTTGACGAATTGCTTTTCAGACAGGCTGATAGTTTCATTTGGGTCTGCTTGAGTACAAATTGCCTGCCTAATCCTAGCCAGTTCACAGTTGTGTATTGATCAGCTGTAGACCATACATCACTATGTGGCTGTTGCTTTCTGTTGAAAACAGTTTAAAGCCAGTGTGACCTGGAAGAATGTCTGTAGCAGTGAAATTTACGTAATGAAAGAACATCTGATTTATTATCACATGGGGTCTTTTTTAAGGAGTCTTAAAAATTCTATGGTTGGTCTTTATTTTAGTGTACTATGAGTGATTGTGTTGAAAATGAAATTATTGTTCCTTACTGGGAATGATTTAAGTCTTACTCTATATATTTAAGATATATTTAATACTGCAGATACAGAAATTTATTCAAAATTACAAATAGTTGAAGAGGGGTTCGGATAAAGAAATGAGAATTCATGTAGGTTGTGGGTTAAGTGTTTGGGAATAAAAATGAATATGTAATATAGATTAAACGGTTTATTTGTATTGAGTGCAGATCTTAAAATTAATATTCCTTTGGCCTCTTTATGTTGTCTTGTTGAGCTACACAAACGTATACAATGGTGTCATTTTTCCCTTCGCCCCTTCTTTCCTTTTTGCTGAGTAGTACCAGTGTTCTAGATTTATCTTTCTTCTTTCAGGTTTCTGGCGCATAACTGCTGTTTTTTCTTTGCCCTCATATTGACAGATTGTTTGGTGTTAATGGTAAATTTACTTGCAAACTATGTCTAGAAAGACCTACCTTGTTCTTTTCACTGGAAATTCTGTTGAGCTTTCCTTATTTGGGCATCAGGCTTTTGTTATTTTCTTTTCACAGACACATCTGACAAACAGGGAGAGCAGGTATTGTTACTTATTCCCTTCTTATGTTAGTGGGTTAAACTGCTGGTATGTCACAAACTAAGGAAAGAGCACAACTGTTCATCTAAATTAATCTTGCATAATTTGGGGAGAAAAACTTAGTTTTCCGTCCTGACACTAGTAATGATTATGGGAGCAACTGCCATTAGTTGCATTAATCTTTTATTGGCCAGTAGTTGAATAATATGGGACTTGAACACTTTTGGAAAGATACATACTTTTTAAAATGCTTCTTTTTCCGAGAAGTTTTGTTTAGTAGTTTCTTGTTATGTATGGCTGATACCTGGGACTGATCTGATTCTAGCCTGGGCAACATATTCTTTTCTAGTCCCATACTCCTAAGAAAGCTTCCTAGCTTTGTCATGTCCAAAATGGAAACTGCTTTTTCCTGGGAATGTAGAAGAATATTAACCCATTCATGCCTAAGATTGAAGTTGTTTTAATTTTTGCATGAAATTCATGTGTTTGTTATGGAGTTTTGGTTTTTACTGGGAATCAAACTTAGGACCTTGTGATTCCCAGGCAGGTACTGCATGCACTGCTGAGCTAAATCCCTGGCCCTAGTTTTTTTTGTTGTTGTTTTGTTTTGCTTTGCTTTGTTTTGTTTTAAAATTCATAAATGTTATGTAAAAAAACTCAAGGAACAAGAATTTGAAGAGAAAATATTTTATGTTCTGTTTTGGGTATTTCAGATGGAACACTAGTCATAAAAAGACTTAGTAGTAATTGTGATAGCTGTGTTCTCTTCTGGACTGGTAGTTTTGTTGGGATCAATCTGCCTTCTATGTTTTAATCACACATTTCAGAAGAAAGGGTAGCTATTTGGAAAATTATAATGTGGCAGTATAAGACAAAATGAGCTCTTGTGTTTTGATTGGAGTACATAGGAAGAGCTCAGAATACTTACTCACTCATTAGGCTATCATTCCCTAAATGGGGATACCTTGCATCAGCTTCTCACTTCCTTTAAAAAAAAAAAAAAAAGGTGATATAGCCAGATGCTGACTGATAGGAGTATGGTCTAAGAATTAGGGAAACCAAGGAGAGGGAATGGGGAACTCTGGGTTTTGGCATTTATCTTTAATTCTATCACGTTAGAAAAAGAATAAATAGGATTGCCTCAGGTTTATAATCAACTTTTGGAAAGTGGTATAGGACATAGGGCATTGCTAATGTTGTCACTCTTTTTAAAAAGACAGTAGCATTGGCTGCTGCTTTAATATAAAAATGTGTATGTGAGGGTAAGTCTGATTTCTTTGCTTGGAAGGTGATAGTGACCACTTCTGCATTATGCTGAAATGATTTCACTTTTATGTATAGCCTTCTTGTTTACTTGTCTATACTGTGTTTCTGTAGTTTTTATGGCAGTGTTCTAGGGCTCCTGGTAGAGGAAGTATATAAAAGGCTTTATTTCCATTTTATATGATCCTGCAGTAGGGAGAATTTACATTGTATTTTAACACTAGCTTTTCTCATTCAGGTTTCACTGCTAAAAACATCTGTTGTACCAAGGGACTACAATATTACTTACAATAGCAAAACCAGGTCATTGATAATTTAAAATGTAAAGCATTTCTTGCCAGGATAAAAATTTAAGAATGTACTATTCATATTTTTGTGTGGATGCTTTTCTCATTATATTCCAGTTTAACTGAAACAATTAGTATGTTTTGAATACTGGTTGTATTAAAATAGTGAACTATTGTAACTAAAATTTCCTCATAGTTTATTTTCTCACTGTGCTTTTTATTTGAGCTCCCTCCCTCCATTCCCTATTTATTTATTTATTTATCTTTGAGGTGGGGTCTTGTTATGTAGTTCAGGCTGGCCTTGAACTCATTATATAACCCAGACTAGCCTCAAACTGGAGGCAGTCCTCCTGCCTTAGCCTTCTAAGTGCTGGGATTACAGGTATGTACCACCATACCTGGCTCTACCACCTGTTATTTCTTTACTTTTCCTGTTTTTCTTTTTTACTACCCCATATTTCTGCACTTCCTACTGACAGTGCAGTAACAGCTGGTAGTTACAAGTAAAATACTTCCTTGCCCACTTTAAGATTGTGTGGATTTGCTTGAAACCTCTTAGACCAGGTTCCCTTACTTCACAGGGTACAGTATGCATAGTTTTGTCCAAATTCAGTTATACCTGGCACAATTTTGTTGGGAAACAGAAGTGGAAATTATCAGAACCTTTAGTACCAAGAAATTTTGAATAAAGAGGGTATTCTTGTCTATGGTGTGTGCTGAAAATTTGGCATTTGGTGAATGTTCTGTTTCATATCCTAAGACTGAAATTGCAGGGCTGCATTTTCCTCTGATGACAACTTCCTCTATTTTATCAATACCCTAATAGGGGAATGTGTTTCCCAAGTATTCAGATTTCTTTATAAAGGAATTTCTTTGTCTGGCATCTTTAGCCCATGTATTGTGAAAGTCTGTCAAAACACAGAAGGGCCTGTTTATGATGCTTTTTCCTACTGTTGGTTTCTAAAATTAATTCTTCTTCAAGAAGTTATAATTGTCTATTGTTGAAATAAAGCCTTTCTGATTATATGACAAATATCAATAAGTACTTTCTTCTGCAGCTTCGCCAGTTTATAACATTCGTTATTCCTTAAAATTGATTATATGTTTGATTTGAGTCATCTTTAAAATAATGAACTTCAGTTTTTGAATCTGCTCATTTCTGCAACCTTAGCATACTATATGTGTGTAAATATATATTTTCTCCCAAACCTTTATGATGTGATCACATAAGAATGATTGTTAGACTTCATCATTAGATTCCTCAACAGAGTGCCTGGATTTGAGGCCCACGTTCATTGATTTTTGGACATGACACTGCCTGACTGTATCATTTTGAATTTTTTTGAGGTGCATCTTATAATAGTAAATTTATGAACTCCTAAAATAGTCCATTGATACACAGTCCTAGCAACACTATTTAACTTGTTACACAAAGCAGTGCATTATTCTGTAGGTGCCATTGTCTCATTATCCACTGTAGTTAGTCTGGCTCTTAAAAAAATTATTTCAGGAATATAATAAGAGAAACTTACTTGAAGATAGGTATAGTCATGTTATCCTGAACTGCCACAACAAACTCTAGAGCTGCACTAAACAAAATGTTTTGCCTCAATTAGGAGTTTGGGTAGTTTTATCTATAAAATAATTTGAGTAAGCTGATGCATGTTACTTTGAAAGCATTTTAGTGACCAGGTTTGAACTTGTGCTTGAACTGTTTTTTAAAATGTTGTTCTGTTATACTTTTTTACCTCATGTTTAGTATAAAAACATTTACTATGTGTGCAGATAATTTTAGTGTCAATTTGGTTGTATGAAAATTACTTTCATCTTTTTGGTTTTGTACTCCAAAAAGGGTGCTGGTTTTAATGTTCTACTTTCTTGAGAAGGTGAAGTCAGCTTTGTAACAATTTCTAATAGCATTTACTTGTTAGGAGTGATAATTATCTAAATTATCATGAACTTTATAGTACTGGACCCTGATCCTAATTTTTGTTTGATTTTGCTGTGTAATTGAGTGACCCCAGATAATTCACACAATCTCTGGCCTTTGTATTTTGGTTAGTGAGACATTTGAACCACATAATATTTTAATGTTCTTTTTAGTTGTAACATTTCTGATATATATTGTGCTGTGTATTTTAGGTTAAGAATGGATAATCTACTTTGCTTTGGAAAAGTTGCTAGAAGAAAATTTATTTCACAGATAACTCAAATATTTTCATTTTTTCTTTTAATTATTTGTATGCTGTGCAGGTAATGCTATCATTCATTCATTCATTTAGAGGCAGGGTTTCACTGTATAATTTAGGCTGGCCTCGAACTCACTGTGTAGACCAGGATGGCCTTGAACTCACAGTGATCCTCCTGCTTCAGCTTTCTTAAGTGCTGGAATTACAGGTGTGCACCACTATCCTGGCTTAATCGTTACTATTTGAAAAAAACTTGCTTGTAATTCACATTTACTGAAACTTTTTCTCATAAGCTGCCATTTAGATTTTGTACTGACCTGTATACCATCTACTCCATTATTAACATGGTAAAGCTGTGTTTGGTACTTGCCAAACTGATTCTATTTTATATTTACTAATGGAGTCCATGTAAAATACTGTTTTTAAGTCTGGAGGTTATTTTTTTTTAGATGTAGATATCTCCTATAGTTTTAAAGGGTCATAGATATTTTTATTGTTTTTGCAATAGTTCAAAAGGGTAGATGGGTGGATAATAATAACAAGTACCTCAACTTTGGGACTTCTTAGGAAGGAATTTGCAAAATAGTGAATAGTTAACACTGTAAGAGGTATTTTAACTTCTTTTTTTAAATTTAAAGTTATTCACCTAAAGATTCAGTGTCCACTCATTTATAAAGTTACACATAATGAACAAAGATTTTTCCTTCATTATTATTTTTTTTTTGTACTGGGGATCGAACTCACAACCTCTTGCCTGCCAGGCAGGCACTTTAGGCCACTGAGCTAAATCCCCAGCCCTGTTTTTTGAAACAGGGTCTCACTATGCAGTTCAGGCTGGCCTTGAACTGATAGCCCAGGCTGGTCTTGAACTCACAATGATCCTCCTGCCTCAGAGAGTGCTAGGATTAAAGGTGTGCACTACCACTCCTGGCTTCAATTTTTTTTCTATGTAAAGTGTGGTCTTATAGTTTAAAAATGTAGGACTGACTAGGAACGTAGTAATGCAAGCCTGTAAGTTTTTTGAATGCTAATAGACTTCCAAACTCTTCATTGATGGTAGTACAATTTTTTGTTATTTTTAGATTTGTTCTGAAATAAGTCAGTCATGGAGAAGGATTAGGATTCTTTTTATTGTATTAGGATTTTTGATTTATAATTTTAGCTTCAGAAATTGAAGATTTCTAGAGTTTGTAAGTGGAGGTGAAATTAAAGACAATCTGTAATTAATGTTCTTTTTGTTTAGATGTATTTTTTTTTTGTTTTGGTTCATTTTTTGTTTTTGGATTGACCAATAGTGGTGTTTATATGTGGTGAAGATTTATAATATTGCTTCTGTGTTTTAGTTTTAAATTTAGTTTAAAATTAGTTTAGTTATAAGTAGTTTTATTTGTAATAGTGCTTACTGTGTTCTTAGAATAGGAAAATATCCTTCTGTGTTACAGATTTTATTGCTCTGCACATAGTAGTAAATAATGTTTTAGGAGTTTTCAAAGATTTACTCTTTTTGAATAAAATAAAACTTTTTAGAGCTCACAAAATTAGCTGTTGTCTCTGTATAATCTCTCTCTCTCTCTCTCTCTCTCTCTCTCTCTCTCTCTCTCTCTCTCTTTCTGTGTGACACACACACACATTCACTCCTTTCTATCTCAGGTTCCCTTTTCTGAAAACTCGATATTGGGGAGTTTCGTTTAACTATTTTTGTATTTTCAAGGTCATGTAAATTTCTATTTACAAAGAAAAGTATACAGTTTAAGTTTTCTAATTTTTTTATGCTGAAAATAATGTGTATTTAGAATTAGCCAATGGAACTCAGTTCAGATGATCCCAATTGTGTTGGCAATATCCAAAGCATCAGAATCAGGAACCAGTCCAACATATGCCTTCTATCCATCAGGCCTGATTAGGGTATTGCCTTTGGCCACATCAGTGTCATAGAGCTTCTTTTTTTTTTTTTTTAAGCAGGAAAAAAAAAGACATATATAACAAAGACAAAAAAACAAAACAAAACAAAACAGACAAACGACTAGAGTAAATGCACAACAGTAACATTACAGGTTTACAAAACAGGATAATAGAAACTTGACAATAGTTGCAATATTGCGTATCATTATCTTTAAAATGGTTGTTTACATTAACAGATATAGACATGTAAAATTGATCTAATCATATCATAGATATCATAGAGCTTCTTCACAGCTTATTTGATCTGGTGCTTATTGACCTTGACATATGTGTGTGTATATGTGTGTGTGCGCGTGCACAAGCACTCTGCTGCCTCATAAGACTAATTGCATTGATACAGTTTCACACATAGCAAAATGCTGCAGGAATATCTTGACTCAGGTTCATTTTACACAATTGTAATGCCATTATCAGTCCCAGGAAACTAATATTGATACATTTACGTCATTCCTTCTAATTTGAATTCTGTAAGGAAGAGCTGTCCCTCCCCCTTAATTAGTCAGTGATTTACATCAGTATCAGGTGTTTATTCTAGAGGTTCTGTTTCCTTTAATTGTTCAATGAATTGTCCCAGATTTGACACTCTTCTCCTTGGCACCTGTGTCCTTTTCACATACCTTCTCCTTTTAAATTCTGGTAAAAACTACATTAATAAAATAAAACCAAATCCAAAAAACCTACATAATATGAACTCTCATTTTAACATTTTAAATGTATAGTAGTGTTAACTATACACATATTGCTACACAGTAGATCTTGAGAATTTTTTCATCTTGGAAGACAAACTGCAGCCGTGGAACACGAGCTCCCTCGTTCCTCTTTTTGCAGTTTCTGGCAACTGCTGTCTAATATCTATTATTAAGTTTAACTATTTAGATACCTAAGTGGAATCCTGCAGTATTTTTTGACTGACTTACTTCACCGAGGATTTTGTCCTCAAGGTTCATGTTTGTTTAGGCTGTGACAGGATTTTATTTTCTTTTTTTTTAAGGCTAAGTAATATTCCATTGGTATTCCTACATCATATCTGTTGATGTATATTGAGGTTGCTTCTAACTTCTTGGTGGTTACATTATCTGCATAAAAATAAGGTAATAGCAGATTTTCTGTTGTCATCACATTCAGTTCTGCGGTTGTGCTGCAATAAACATAGGGGTGCAAATATCTTTTTGAAATTTTGTTTTCAGTTCCTTTGGATATATATCCAGAGGTTGGAGTTTTAAAAGTTTTTGAGGCGTCTCAATTATTTTGTAAGTACTTCTTGAAGCAATATATTCTAATCTCTTATGTTTCATTTGCCTTGTCCTTGGAATCAACTGTGCCTCCAAAGAGCCCTGGTTCTTTTAAACAAAGAATAATTTTTAAAATCCTTATCTGGACTCATTGCTAAGAAGCAGTCTTCTTGTTAATACTAATTTTTTTTTTCCTGCTCAGATTCTAAATATAATTAATTATAGCTGTGCTTCGAAAGAAAGAGGAAAGGGGACAGTTTTCCTTTGATAACATATTAATACTTTCTTAGGATTTATTTGGGACTTCAAGACAGTGGGGTATCTCAGAAGTGTCCGGTGAAGCAGTTGAGTGTAATTGACCAAGGTGGTGTTGGTGTTCATCGTAATGCTGCCTTTACCTGGAAACTGGCCCTTAATTGTGCAGTTGTCTGAGTAATCGAAGTTTTAGAAAAAAATTGGTAGTGATTCTTAGCTCTTATCTATCTGGAAAAGGGCATGATAATTGTAGGTGTTTAATACTGTAAGTGTGATTCCTTGCAAAAATATTGTAAAACTACCTTGTGTAACAAAAATGCTTTAATTCTCTTTTCATACTAAAAATCACTTGTGTGTACTTAAATGTAATATGTCTTGAACTAGGTTAACAAGTTTTGAATATAGCACTGCTGTCTCTTAAACAGGCACATTGGTCTCTTAAATAGGTGCAATGTGTCCCATGATTTTGCTTTGGTCTAAAACATTTCTTTCTACTTGTCACCTCAGTGAGACTTGGCATAATGCAAATATTTCTATGGATGTTTATTCTGTTTTTTTAAAATACTGTTTTGATGCAGTTGTATTTTGTGCATGTTGCATAAAACAAAAATATACTTGCGTAGCCCTCCAACTATATGTCTCTTTTATGCATAAACTTTTAATGAACTGCTTGTTTTGTATATTGCTGGAATATTGGAAGTAGAATGATTTATTTTGAACGTAACTTAAATTTACCTTCTGGAACTTTATAGCATTAGCACTCCAGTTCACTTTGTGATGGGTGCTTGGTTGTCCTGCTGTCTTCTATTCCTTGAACGTGTCTAGTCAAGTGAAGTTGCACAGCAGCAATTTTGGTAGAAGACTGGCTGCATTCCAAGATTTCATGGGTAATCCTGTCTTGACTTTTAATGAGCTGATAAAATTGCTGCAAACTGAACATGATGTCTCTAGAAACTTTGCCATTACCTTGTCTTTGTGCAGATAATGTTATGGCTAACCCACATCTATTTCCTGTTGTGGCCTATATTCTCAGTGTGTGGTTTACAATATTTGGGAATGCCTAGATGTTAAACCCATACCACAGTGTGGTTGAAATAGCTGAAACCACTAGAGACTCTCGTTCAGATTTGGAATTAGATTTAGAAATGACAGAAGGCTAATTTCAGTTTTAACTAATTAAACAACTCTGAGGTAACACAGTGAAGCATACTTTTAAGAGTTGCCAGATTTAATTAACATTGGCTCAGCTTTTAAACATGAGAATAATCTTTTGGAATCACCTAGATTTGTTCATTTGTTCTGGGGTCAGAATGCACAAACAAGATTTACCATAATTTGTTTTATTTTGCAAATAAGGGACATATTTATAAACTGTTACTTGTTGCGTATGAGAAATGCAGTGGTGGTTTTCTTCTTCCCTCTCTTTTTCTTAATTATGAAATTTTTCAGAGTTATAAAAAGACAGAGTAAAAATTATCTTGAACCACCTAACTTCAGCTCTTATCAGCAAATGACCAAACTGAAATACAGCATGCCATTAGGGAATTGCTGAGGAGATGCCCCAGATAGATTCTCTTATAACTGTGGTCTTAATACTTCTGTTTTGGAACAGTCTAAAAGAAATGAAAACATTAGGTCTGTGTTGGGAGTGTTTTGAAATATAAACTTGTAAACGTGTTTCAAGAAGATTTTTTTTTTTTTTTTTTTGCGGCACCGGGGATTGAACTCACAACCTCGAACCTGCCAGGGCAGGCCCTTAAGGCACTGAGCCAAACTCCCAGCCCTGGTTTTTTGAGGCAGGGTCGCACTATGTAGCTCAGGCCGGCCTTGCGCTCGTGTTGTAGCCCAAGAAGAAGAATGTTTTTTCATTAGAGAGTTTTTATTGTGAAGTTATTTTAACTCAGAAGTGAGTGTTCATTTCTGGGAAGACAGTTTTTGTGGCTTTACTGAGAGTTGTGGCTGTAGTGCAGGCCTGTAGGTGACAAGTATGAGAGGGGACAGTGATCTGAAATAAAGTAGGGGCAGATTAATTTCACTGTAGGCTATATAGTCACCATTGTGAAATTAGAATCTTTTACAGTTCAGTATGTACTACTGACCAGATGTGGCTATGGAGCACTTAAAATGTGGAGCACTTAAAATCTGAAATCGTATGTACTTTAAATGTAAAATATGATACAAAGAGCTAGCATTTAAAACAACAACAACAACAACAACAAAAAACCTAACTTGTGTGCACTAGAAATTGAATCCAGGAGCTTCACACAGAGCTACCTCCCCAACCCTTTTTTATTTTGAGACAGAGTGGGTTGAAACTTGAAATCTTCCTGCCTCAGCATCCTAGAATGCTAAGATTACAAGCAAGCAGCACCCTAACTAATAAATTTTAATATTGATTATATATTATAATAAAATGTTGGAAATATTAAATAAAATATGCAGTATTATTAAAATTTTACCTGCTCTTTTTTATGCTTTCAAATCCATTAGGAACCTTGAAATTGACACGTGGCTCACATTCTTGAATTATATTTCTCTTGAATAGTATTGTTTCAGACCCATTTTGTAAAAACTACAGTAGATGAGAGCAGAGACATAGAAAGTTAAGGGAAATAATATAATTACAAAATTAATGCTTAAAAACTCTTTAAAAACAACTTAATTACATTAATTTGAAATAGATGTGAGTTCATATATATTGCTTTAATGTACATTTTATTCCCCTGGATACCAAAAAGAAAAACAAGCATTTTAGATTTTTTCTTTTAAGTTTAAAATTTTTATTTATTTGTTTGAGACAGGGTCTTGCTGTGTAGTCTGTTGCTGGCCTGAAACTCTCGAGGTAAGCCCACGTTGGCCTTGAACCTCAGGATTCTCCTGCCTTAAACGTCCAAGTGCTGGGATTGCAAGTGTGCGCTATCACACCCAGCTAGTTTTTGGTTTTACAGTGAGAATGAGAATAGCCAGAAGGAATTAATGTGGTGGTGGGTAAAGCAATGAAATCATTAGTTGTGGCTTTTTAGGAACTATGTTATAGTTTCTAGCCACTGCCATTTTAATGATTCTGAGACTTTCATTACCATGTATTGTTATTGTTTCACCAGCTGTTGCTAAAGACCTTTATAAAACACTTTTTGCTTGTTTTTCTCCTTTCTAAAATGCTTGCCTGTCCTCAGAATTAAGTTTGCATCAACAGTGATGCAAACTTATTCTATCATGCATAATATTTCTGAGCACTTCTTTATTAGCTGTTTTGAAATCCAGAATACTCTGAAGACCAAGCATTATTTTTTAATTCAGCTAGTGGAAAGACTGGCCTGAAGCAGTGTTAGACTATTTGTGGTCTTTACCTCACAAATACTAATGTGTTTTGTTGTAGAAATAATGATGTCTTTGGCAGTAAACTGCTGCCCTAAACTCAGGTTGAGGTGTTATGCCATGCGTATCACCATGTGCTGACCTTTATAAATTTCCAAAAACATGTAAGCTCTGAAATAGAGCCAGCCCCCAGGCTTTCAGATAAGGGATTTTTGACCTCTGTTACCAGGCCCACAGAAATGATACTTATCTTTAGCACAATCTAGACATGGTGACAAAAGTAGTGTTCCTGAAATAGTTTTGTTGCATCATTTTCCTTAAAAGGATTTCAGAAGCCTCTCGTTTTCTTTTTCCCTAGGGGAAAAAAAAGTACTTTCTTTTTGGTGATACTGAGGGCCTAACCCAGACTCAAGTATGACAGACAAGTGCTTGTTCTACCACTGAGCTATACTCCTAGTCCCTTATACTAGAATTTAATACCTGCTTGAGGTGGATATTTATCTGATGATGTCAGTCCCTGTCTTTCTGCCTTAGAGTGTTTCTTTCATAATCAGTGAAACATACTGCTGCCTTTAATATGTGTTACTTTTATTCTGGAAACCCCTTTTCTTTGTCATAATCCTGATTCTTCAGGAATTTCAGCTACCACTTCCTGAGGTTTTTCCTAACAATCTTAGGCCAGAGAGTATATTTTTATGGTTTTAATATAAGTGTAGTTTACCTTCCTGACTACATTGTTGTTATCCCTTAGCTGGAATAGGCCCTGTTCTAAATTCTTAGCTTTTATCGTGTTTTGCGGTAATTTGGATTCATTAAATACATTTACTAATGTTGTTTGATTTGAAGGAAGTTGGGGTTGGTGTCTAGTAGAGTAACAAAAGTGAACTGAAATCTGATGGTCAAACTGTTCCTTTTTTTAAAACTATTGTAGTTGTTTTATGTCTAGATAGGAAAAGCAGACAGTAAAAATGGGGTTAGAAAATGCGAATAGGGATGCAGGCCTGTGATTTTTTGCTGCATATCAAGATGTAGAAAACTATAGTGATTTTATTCTTTAGTTTAATGGTGTCTGATTGGTTTGGTCTTTTATTTCCACATATTCTTTTGTACTTATATGTTGGGTTTTATTTTGAAGTACTACATTTTAATAAATTTAGAGACTTAAAAGCATTTTCAAAATAATTTTAGACTACCAGAAATCATTTATTGTGCACTTCCAGTATATCTGATGTTATGCTAAATATTTAGCAGTATTTTATTTAATCCTTAAATAATTCATTGAGGGTATTGGTTGTCTTCCTATTTGACATGTGAGAAATTGCCTAAGGTTGCCCAATAGCAGCAGAGCTTATGTGTGAAATCTAAATCTCTTTCAGCTATACTATTTGCTGATACAAGGTTTTTAGAGAGTAGAGGAATGTTATGTAACTACATGCAGAATTACATGAATTAAAAACTCTTCTAGATCTGTGACTTTTGTTATTTTTCTCACTGATTCTTCATTCTTTTATAGTTCTGAAATACAAATTTATTTATTTTATTAGGATGTATGTGGAATGTGTGTCTAATCCATTATCCAAATTCATACTTAAGCATCTGTCTTTTGTTTTAGCTGTCCTTTTATCAAAACAAACAACAGTGTTGCAGGAAGAGAGAGCTGAGAGAAGAGTGGATGGAACCTGTAATGTTTTTGAAGTGGAAATGTTATGTTTCTAAATAAACTCAGTATTAGGCATCTTTTAGGCATTTTTTATTAGGCACTTTTAGGTCCATAAATCTTAATATGATGTCCAACATTTGAACATAGTGATCAGCAAAATCAGTGTGCAACTTATTAGATATAAATGCAGAATAATTGATTTAAAATGCTATTAAAGTTAGCAATAAAGTTAAATCAAATTTGTTTTAATATACCATAAGCTTGTAAGAAAGTACTATTTAGAGTTTTATAATAAATACAAATTGTTTCACACTCTCTTGGATACTGTCCTGGTAGGATGATATACTCCCCCTAGTGGAGAACATAGTTCACTGCTAGATAGGACATTTTATGTGCAATAGCTATATATTTTGCAGGTGGAAATACTGTAATAGAAACTTAACAGACCTTTAAATTTACAGATTTGTAATTTTTTTCATAAAGTGATAGCAAAAGCAGTAGGACCTGATGGACTGTTTGATAGGTGGTCCAGAGATACAGAAAAATCCAGAAAATTTTGTTAAGTATGTACAGCCAGGGGTTGAAAAAGAAAAGGAATCAGTGAATGATGATATAAAAAGTAGTCCTGACCATAGGAAAAAAATATGATCATATTGTACTGTGGAAGCTCAATGAAAAGTTTCAGTGTGTGCTGAAGAACACTGAATGTTAGAAAGAGATAAAAGAGCATAGAATTAAGAAAAGTAAGAAAATAGTCATTGGCTGTTTTCAGTAGTTATTTCATTGGAGTCATACCTTGGAACCAAGTTGCAGAGAGTTTAAGATGAAGGCAGTTATCACAGGTAGTATTTTAAAAACATAGCAATAAAATAAGGGACTAGTTAACAGAGGAGGTATAGAATCATTTAATTTTTACACATTGTTTATTTAAGGTAGGGAGTATGTTATGTTAAAGGCAGAAAGGAAGAGACCCTATGGAAAGGGGGAAATTGAAGCTCTTCCTGTGTCAGAAATTATGGGAAGAAGTTGTTAAAAGGGGAATGGAGAAAGTACTAAAGTCAAAGGATCATCTTATTAGGAGGGAGGCAAAAGTACAGAATATTAAAGAAGCTTCCCCTATCTAACATAATTCTGAATTGGGTATCTAATAAAGGAAAAATTTTTCACCTTGCTCACAGTTTCTATGAAGTAATAGAATGGGGCCAGAAATTCTTTCTAGGAACTCTTCTAGGAGAGATCAAGAGTATACACATTCTTCAAAAGTAGCTGGTTGTGTAGCATTGTTTTTACATGGATTTAAAATGGGCAAAACAGTTTTCATGGATTTAGTGGCAAAGCTGTAGAATCTGTGGATGAGAACTTTAGGTAAATAAAATTTTCTTTCTGTATTTTAGAACTTTTTTTAGGAATCCTGGTACTACTTAGATTTCTGGTGAGCCTCAGGATCCCACTTGTAGCATTGTGGTCATTAACATTTTAAAATGTGAATTTAAAAAATGTGAATTCGAAACCTTTGTATACAATTTATAGATACTGCCTACAAGAGCTTCGATAAACTATAAGAGCTGTGTTGGGGACCTTTGTATAGAGCTGATGATTGCAGTCACAGTAATTAAAATTTTGTTTTCTTTTTCTCTTAATCACAATTACTTATTTTCTGTACGTGACTTTTTCATGTTTCCTAGTTTTGAGTAGGTAGTTTTTCTATATACATGCAACACTCTTACCCGGCAGTCTGAAAAGCCAGAGTTTTAAAGTAATCATTTTAAACAGTTAAGGTGAAAAGAAACCTCACAAGATCTTTAATAAACAGGCACAGAAATGGGAGATAATGTCTTTCTTTGCCTTATGTGTGATATATTCGTTTTATTGTTGCATCTTATTTTCATTAAAAATCACTTAAACCTTTATTGAATTCTTTGCTAGTAAGCTCTTGAACAGAAACTGTGGAGTGAATTTGAGATTCCTGGTACTGTATTCTAGAGCTTACATTTTAGGTACATACATATATAGTTGACTCCTTTTGCTTAGTCTTTTTACTCTTAAACACTGTTTTAGTATTTGAACCAAAATAATTTTAAAATATGACATATACATTATAAAACATACCCAGAAATGGTCTATTGCAAGGAAATTTGAATATGAAATATCTAAAGTTGTATTTCAGTTTTTTTTTTCTTTTTGGTACTGGGGATTGACCTCACGACCTTACGCTTACCAAGCAAGCAATTGAACCACTAAGCTAAATCCCCAGCCCTAAATTAAGTTATTAGTGTTAAGAAGTATCATATCAGACATGGTAGTAATACTTAGTTTTTGTTTTAATTGTGTTTGACTTTTGGAAAATATCTGTTCACCTAGACAAGCACGGAGTTGATTTACTTGGACTATTTCTTACCGATTTTAATATTGGCATATAAGATTGTGCTGATATCTTTAAGGGGGATGTAGAGGGTGATAGGTTCTGCTAGCCTGGGGCTTAGCATCCCCCCAACTTGATGCTGGACCCAGAGAAACAATTTAGCTCTCCAAGAGTAAACTCCATGTTTTCCTTCTCATTCCAGAGGTAAACCTCCCGCTCCCCTTTTGTGCATGCACCAAGCCCTCTCCAGTCCCAAGACTCCACAACCCCCCAAGCGGCCACTCCCAGACCCCAATAAATCATTCTGTCTCCTACTTTACA